>CM076579.1:326596725-326757169 GCA_034641835.2 Pinus albicaulis | reverse complement strand
TAGGAACAACATGCAAAATTCCAATACAAAAGCATCAGACAGTTAAGAGACAGCTTACTGCAAAGAGGGCCAGTTCAAATAATATGCCACAGAAATCAAATATCAGAAAGTGGATGCAGTGAAGAAACATGAAGAAGATACTAGTTAGCATGAGGCTGATACCCAGATACACAACAGAACCACATATGGGCTTATCCAACTAAGAATCCATACATGACAATTGCATTTTAAAAGCACCCTCCTCAAGTAACTAATATAGCAGAAAATATGAATGACATGAACATGGAATAGTATATCATGACCAGGCCTATTTAAAGCGCTTGACTAATCCAAGTATGGGCACCAACTAGGATGAATCCTTACTTAATATCAGTGAGCCACTCGCATTCTATAACATGATACAAGAAGATAAATGCAATGAAATGAGATATTATATTAACACATAAGAAAAGATTACATACTGTGGGATACCAAAGACCAGAATCCTCATTACAGTTATAACTCCTCCTCACTGAGACCCTACGGGCTCCGAGCCTTCATACAGAAACTTTACAAGATGTATACAAAGCCTTTCACGGCACAGTTTGCTGATAGAAATCTGGAACCTTTACAATGTCTTTCTTCTTCGGTTTTATAGAAGAGGTAGAAAACTCTAGAGAATGGGGGTTCGGTGGAAACATTAAATTTCTTAATTTGAACAAAATGGCAGAAAGATGCCTGCCCATACTGCTTGATGGCTCTGTAGTGCTGAACGTACTCTGTGGTTGCTCCATAAAATAAATGCAGTAGGAGTAGATTTTTCTAGAGAAAAAACATGAGGAATAAAATATGAAACATTCTGTACTTTTCTGAGAGAAAAATCTATTGAAGAGCACCCTGGAGGATCTGATTTCTTTGCACTTGTACTCGAGCCTTCTGGATGTTAAATCGACTTTTGAAATCTCTGGTTCCAACCATTGAATTCCTTGCTCTCTAATTGATATTCTTTGTTATGAAATTAATGTCTTCAGCTACCAGGGTCTATCTTTTGAATTGCTCTGAGGGGTTTGATACATTTCAGCCTTGCTTCATTAAATAAAAGTCTTGTCAACGATATTTTCTCGGATCTCTGCTTCATCATCCAGCACCTGCTGAATAGAACTTTGAAATGCACTCGTCCTCTGTGATGTAAACCCCAGATAATGATGGTTCTTCAGCACCAAACACATGCAAAAATCCACAAACTCATTAAAAGAAACCAGAATCTGCGATGGGTATGTAATGGGGGTGGCCGTGTGATGAAGCGCCGTGACAACAATGGTGGCGGTACACAGGATGGTGGTGAAAACGTAGAGGAACTGTGAAGAATCGGTTGACGGAGTTTTATAACACAAAACGCTTAAATATGGCGTGTGAATGAAATATATTTATATAAATGGTGGAAGGGGAAATAGATGACATGTAGGTGTACGAAAGGTCAATCGAAGTGGATGACGTGGAGGCGGGTCTGGTCAACCAGTGTGTATACCAATAATCTGAGCCGAGGGGCAATCGAAGGTGGGCCAGGGACGCGATGAACATAGGTTAAAGCGCGAGCAGCTTCGGAAGATAGTCGCCGTTGGATGGAGGACGCAGGATCGGACGGTTGACGATGATTCTGCTGCACATCCTTTGGCCGAAATTTAATGCGCGGGGAGAGCGGAGGCTTGAGGTAAAGCGCGTGCATCTTCGAGGCACGATGGCCATCGGATGGAGGCCCCGAGATCCAATGGTCACCATTTATTCCTCTACCCGACTTTCGTCCGGAGGATAATACGTGAAATGGGCGGTTTTCAGGCTCGTACAAAAGACACGCAGCACACATTCAATGGAATCGCCGGGTTTTGCGGAAAACCACCATCATGGAAAAAGTGGTGCGGAATGAAACCACCGATTTCAAAGGCGCGGGGACCACCTCAGAAAACCAGCTCCACTCCGTCGATTGGATTTGATCAGATGGTCACAAATGCCCCCGAAACTTTGAATGATTAGCTCCTTTCCGTTTGGTGCCCGGTCTTGCACCTGAGTCACATGGGGGGATGAAACAAAGGGGGCTAAGGCTGAGGGGCTAGGCCCGATAATATTTCCGAATATGGATTTTACCCTTTATGTAGTGTATTTTATGGGCAGAAAGGGGGACGATGTGTAGGATATGGGGGTTTTTGGCCACGGTAGCAGTTTTGAGAGGTTTATATGGGGCGGTAGGAAAAAAATTTAGGTCAAAGGGCTGATATGCACGACAGGGTGGAGAGTTAGAGTTCCACTCCCAGTTGGAGAATTTATGCATTGTTTTTTATACGTGTGTTCTTATTCATGATTATTCCCCATAAAATGTAGTTTCTCTTATGCTTGTTGTTCAAAATGAAATATGTTTCGTTCCTGGTTGAGATGGTGTTATTAATACAAGGCCATGTCTACATTATTATTAACAGGACCAACTAATGTGTAAAGTTAATGTTTGATTGCGTTAGAATAATGGGAGAAATATTTATTATGTTATGGCAATGCCAAGCATGATCAATTATCATTATTATAGTCTGATGATCATAAGAATCTTAATCTTGAATTAGTGTTTCTTTTGTTGGAGTGTAGTGAATCTCAGGATTTCCTCCAATTTTATCTTCGTTGAAATGTTATTATAGATCAAGGTATTTTTGACATCATGAACTATCGATACCTTGGTTCTGGGAATAAATACTTTGTTGTAGATAACTCAATTGAGATTAATCCTTGCATTACTGGTACAGATAGCACTATTTCATGAGCTTTAACAACTCTGTTTTATATCCCCATACTTCAGACCAACTTGCATGTTAGTTTTGTTTGAATTTCTGTTGAATCCCACAAAATTGGATGTTATATCCTATATGTCATATTTGTGGTTATATGATTTGGAAAATTCCTATTTGAATGGTTAGTATAGTAATAGGGTTCAACTAGGCTTGTACTAATATAGGGTGAATATATATGTGTGTGTGTGTTAATGCTAGTGTTGAGGGCTCTAAGTGCATGTAGCTATGAAGATACGATGATTATCCACTCAGATGGGAACTTTAACCTTTGTGGTTTGAATAAAGTGTTTAACTTCTTTATCGAGTTGAAATAACAAAGGCACTAACTGTAATATGGTCCATGGAGGAAATACCATATTTATCATGTCAAACGAGTCCTTCTGCATTTGTGTTTCCTGGGTTCTAAGTGTGTTCATATGTAAATAAATACCTATATATTTATATTTAAATAAAATTCTTGCTATTAAGGCACCAAGCTGATGTGTCCTGGTGGTTCCCACCCCGTGGATGCCAAGACTTGGGAGAGGGTTCTCTAAGCATTATATATATATATATATATATATATATATATATATATATATATAAGTTTTATGGTATATTATAAATTAATAAAATGAATCCACGAAGTTATGAGTCGTTGGGCTCAGATGAAAAGGAAAGAATCCATAATCCTAATTTAAATAAATAAATTCCGTAGGGGAATAATTGATAAAGAGTATTTTATAACAAAAAAAAGGGTTTATGCCATTCTTCTAACAGATGAAAAGAGGAATTGGATTAGGAACTAACAACCACTCCACCAGGGTAGGTGGGATAAGGTTCGATTCAGTTCCCTACATGATGTATGAAAGGTTAAGATCCATATATATGATGGTGTTGTACTTCAGTCATACCAAGACAACATTGAGTTCGAAGAGATAAGGATGCATGAGGAAAAAATCTCGAAGTATATGTAATACCCTGATCACTTGAATCATAGATTTGAGTTTTAATAAAAGTGGAGGAAGAATGTAAAATATAGCATTAGGGGAAGAGGATCTAAATTCAATGGATAAAAAGAATTGAGGAAAATATAAAAATTTCCATGCCTTCATTTCGTTGGTACCAATAGCTACCAACCTATTAAATCGATAATAGAAGTGGAAAAGGAGCCTAAGAGAAGGCCATTACAATGTTGAGGAAATGGAGAGAATCACATGTTGGCAATATGATGCAGAGTGTTGTCCTTGATGGCAACCCACTTAATGAAGATGAAGACATGAGATTGTTGGCATGTGTTGTCCTTGATGGAAATCCACCTGATGAAGTTATTCTTGACCTGATGGACTTGGTAAATGATGTAAATTTAATATGAAATGATGTTTGTTAGCAATATGATGTTGAGTGTTGTCCTAGAATGGCAACCCACTTGATGAAGATGATGGCAACTTACTTGATGAAGTTGTGCTTAATAGAATATGTCTTGATGAACTAAATTTGATGTATCTACAGTGAGTACAGAAGGCAATGAAGAAAGGAATTCAGCATGTGCTAAATCTATGGTGAAAAGAGTATGTCTCAAGGCATAGGCGGATATGTCTAGAAGAAGTCGCGTATGCACGCGGGAAACAACGTGCGAAGTCGCGTATAGGCAAAAAGCGCTCATAAAGTGCAAAACCAGGGGTAACCACCATGGTATTGACCCATTGTATTGGGTAATGATTCGTCTAAATGACCCCATCCAGGAATACCATCGGAAGTAATGTAGTTTTGGCTCATGGTATTGAAAAAGGGTAAACCTATATAAAGAGAAGAATTTCATTGTGCAAATCATGAGTGTGGGTGCAAGATGTCTGAGCTTGAATGAATACTTCTCTCTGAAGTAGATCTGAATGGAAAGGGTTACAGTTGAATGATAGATCTGAACGTATGATGCACCAATGATAAAGAAGGGGATATAGATCTGAAATGTACTTGTATTTTCTACATCTGTTTATGGAATGATTAGATCTGTGATGAGGTGAATATCTGTCTAAGGTAAAGGGTAAAATCTGAAGTGATGTATCTGTTGTAAAGAATTGCAATGACATAAAAGTCTGAAGAACCATACGCTAGTTCGTCGAAGAGGAAGTGCATATATACGCGGCTTCGCTGAAGAAAAAGCGCGTATGCACAATTAAATTAACTCTGTAATATATACAGAAGTATACACTGGTTTATGTGAACGGAACCGCGTATATACGCGACATCAGAGAAAGGAAAGCGCGTATGCAAACTAGGGTTTGCTGAAGTCTGTGGTAAGAAATTTCTAATCTGTTCTGCTGGTTTACTGATATCTGTCAGTGAGTTATATGTATATGTTTCATGGTTGACTGTGCTTAAAAGTATGGAAAGGGTCGAGTCTGAAAGTATGATGAAACATGGCCTGCAAGTGGTGTCCTAAAGGAACCTTTGGATCCAGTGTGAAAATTGATGAAACGTGGTCCATAGAGGTGCTGAGGGTTGTAGCCTTCAGTCAGGGGGTTGTAGCTCCCTTCCAGGTGAGGCTGGTAAATGAGAGCAGGGGGTCGTAGCTCTGTTCCAGGAGAGGCTGGTAAACGAGCACAGGTGGGTGCTTGCATGCTGGTAGGAGTCTGCACCAGCTCATATGTTGTAAGATGTTTCCTCTATAATAAAATATTGAAGGCTGAGCAACTGCAGCGGTGGTTTTCTCCCGACTTGGGTTTCCACCTAAAAATCCTTGTCTTCATGTGTGATGCTTTGTGTGATGGTTATTCTGTTGTTGCTACACCTGTTTACTGTTAACCTAACTTTAGATAAATGATTATTGCAAAGAACTAAGTTAATAAATATCTACATGTTTAGATCTCTGCTAATACGCGAGTTGTATGAAGGATATCTGCGTGTATACGCGAGTTTACTAAAGTAAAGTAGCGTATGGGTTTCGGAGAGTGAAAAAGTAAAAAGTTTTGAATATGTACTAAATACTTATTCACCCCCCCTCTCAGTATTTTTCCCAACAATTGGTATCAGAGCAGGTCCTTCTTCAGAAGCTTGATCGCTTGAAGGAGATCCACCGCAATGGGAAGTCAAGAAGGAGTAATGTCTATAAAGCAACATCTATTCAATGGAAGCAATCTGATATTCTGGAAGGTACGAAAAAAAGCATATCTACAAAGTCTTGGTGCAGATGTATGAGCAATCATGCAAGAAGGTTATCAATACCCGGCAAATATTCCTACTGATGCAGCTGAAAGAAAGAAGTATGAAATCAATGCCAAAGCAGTGAATGTCTTATTGGGAAGCATGTCTGAATCAGAATTTGCTAAAGTGATGCAGCTACATTCAGCAAAAGATATATGGGACAAAATCATTCTAAGCTATGAAGGAGACAGAAAGGTAAAAAGTGCAAAACTCCAAACTCTTAGAATTGAATATGAAAATTTGAAGATGCATAGTGATGAGAGCATTGCCCATTTCTTCTTACGTCTGGATGATATTGTAAATCGAATGAGAAATTTGGGTGAAACCATAACTGATACTACTTTGGTGGAAAAAGTCTTGAGATCCTTGACTTCAAAATTTGACTCTAAAGTTTCAGCTATTGAAGAAAGGCAAGATCTGCAAACTCTTACTATTGTTCAATTACATGGTATTCTGACTGCTTTTGAAATGAGACAAGGAGGTCCTTCTCAAATCAAAGAAGTTGTTTTTAAGGCGTCTGCAAAAGGAAAAGAAAAGGAAGTTGTCAAAGAATCTAGCTATATATCTGAAGAAGAAGAAGAAGCAAATTTTGTGAGAAGACTTCAACTAGGTACTGGAAAGTTCAAAGGTAAGCTTCCTTTCAAATGTTTTAATTGTGGAAGAGTTGGTCATTATGCTGCAAAGTATCCTTATAAAGAAAATTCGGCTAAAGGAAAAGAAGTAGCAAGAAGGTATAAGAATCGATCTAGCACAAGAAAAAGTTATTATACTAATAAAGAAAGTGATGGGTCATCTGATAGTGAGGAAGAATGTGAAGAAGATTTTAGACTTCTCATGGCATTTGAACAAAGAGAAGAAAATGATACTTTTGTGGATGCTCTAGACGACAATGATTTTCTTGAAGAAAACAATCAACTCAAAGTAAGCCTAGAACAAAAGAATATAATCATAGAGACTCTTGAAAATCAGCTTGAAGTAAAGGAAAAACACATTGAGGAATTGGAGTGTGAAGTAGTAAGTCTAAGGAAAGATAATGAGAAAGTGAAGACTCTCAATCTTATATTTGCTAAAGGTTCAGAAACCTTAGATGAGATTATCAAGATACAACGGTCTCCTCTTATAAAAACAGGTCTTGGATATACTGGGGAATCTTCCCAGACTTCAGCACCAAATTATCTGAAAGCAGCCACAACTAGTTCTCCACATTCAACCACTCAGCAAGGGAACAAAGGATCTTTACAGATAAAGCATGATCATCTCAAATCAAGGAACACTAACAGGGAGATCTTTCAAAGAAGCTACAACCAACAAGTAAATTCAAATAGAAGATTTCATGATCGCAGAAATTTCTACTTCAATGGACAATGTTTCTCATGTCACAATTTTGGTCATAAATTTGTTCAATGTGTTGCATATAAAACCATCATGACAAGAGAAGCAAGAAAGAAAAGGATGAATATTGAACCAAAGAAGAACACCTATAACAACTTTTATCCTCTTCAAAACGAAGTTGAATGTACTTATTGCAATAACTTTGGTCATGAAGAATCTGAATGCAGGAGCAAGGTCCAGCCAAAAGAACATGTTCCCTCAAGCTCTAAAGTGTGGAAAAAGAAAGAAATACAGGTTGAAAATTGTGGGATAGCATTATTTGCAGAAGGTGAAGAAAATCAATTGTACATTGATAGTGGGTGCTCAAGACACATGACAGGTGACAAAAGAAAACTCCTTACATATAATGCTCTAGAAAAGGAAAAGAAAGTTACATTTGGAAATGATACTCCTGCTGTAATTAAAGGAAAAGGGTCAGTATTTCTAAAAGAAAAGGTGAAGGCTAATGATGTCATGTATGTGGATGGATTAAGGCATAACTTGTTAAGTGTAATTCAAATGTGTGATCAAGGAACATAAGTGGTCTTTAGTTCAAAAGAATGTGTGGTTCGTGATCTTGATACAGGTAAAATCATTATAAAAGGAAAAAGAAATCCAAGCAACCTGTATGTACTGAACGGCATAGATCAATGCTACTTGAGCAAGTCTTCAGAAAATTGGCTATGGCATAGAAGGCTGGGGCATCTGAGCTTCTCTCAAATCAACAAAGCAAGCAGACTTCAAGCTGTTCGTGGTCTTCCCAATATTAATCTACCAGAAAGTATCATATGCAAATCTTGTCAATTCGGTAAACAGACCAGAGTACGATTTAATGCCAAAGAAGGATCATCAAGTGAGCCTCTTGAACTCATTCATACTGACATATGTGGACCTATGAGGAAAAAGTCACCACGTGGGGAAGAATACTATATCTTATTTATTGATGATTACTCTAGAATGTGTCGGATCGGGCTCATTAAACACAAAGATGAAGCATTTGAAAAATTTCAGATCTTCAAAGCATTAGTTGAAAATGAATTAGATCTAAAAATCAAGTGTCTTAGATCTGATCGAGGAGGAGAATATACATCAAATGAATTCTTTGAATTTTGTGAACAACATGGCATAAAAAGACAATTCTCTGTAGCAGGTGCTCCACAACAAAATGGCATAGAAGAAAGAATGAATAGAACAATTCAACAAATGTCTAGAGCTATGCTCGATGATTCTGGAACTATTGACATGTTCTGGGGTGAAGCAGCACATACAGCAGCTAACATTCTCAACAAGGCTCATGTTCGGATAAATAGTGACAAAACTCCATATGAACTCTGGTATGGTAATTCTCCATCTGTGAAGCATTTTAGAGTTTTTGGAAGTAAATGCTTTATCAAAAATAATGATGAAAAGCTTGGCAAGTTTGAACCTAGATCAGATGAAGGGATATTTCTTGGTTACTCATCCTCAAGAAAAGCATACAAATGTTACAATAAAAGGCTTTGAAAGATTGTTGAATGTATTGATGTTGTTATTGATGAGTCTCCTGCAGCTCCTAAAGAAGAAAAACAAACAACAAAAGAAGATGATGGTGACCTATGTCCTTCTACATCAAATGATGGATCCAATGAATAACCTAAAGATGATCTATCTGAAAAAGCTCCATCCAGATATGTGCAAAAGAATCATCCTGAATCTCAAATTTTGGGTGACAAGGAATCAGGTGTACGAACAAAGAGAACTCTTGTGAGATCTTCTAATCATCTAGCACTTCTATCCACAATTGAACCACACAATGTCAATCAAGCTAGCAAAGATGAATGTTGGAGGCAAGCCATGAATGAAGAGCTTGATCAAATTGAAAAGAATGACACTTGGGGATTTTTTACCAAGACCACATGATAAAAATGTCATTGAACTAAATGGATTTTCAAGAACAAGTTAAATGAGAATGGGGAACTTGTAAGAAACAAAGCTAGATTGGTATGCAAAGGGTATACTCAACAAGAAGGTATAGACTTTGAAGAAACTTTTGCTCCTGTAGCTAGACTTGAAGCCATAAGAATGTTTCTTGCCTTTTCAAGTTATCAACAAATCAAAGTCTATCAAATGGATGTTAAATCTGCTTTTCTTAATGGTGATCTAGAAGAAGAAGTATATATAGAACAACCAGAAGGATTCATTTTGGGAAATGATGCAAATCTTGTTTGTAGACTTAAAAAGGCTCTATATGGTCTCAAACAAGCTCCAAGGGCTTGGTATTATCGTCTTGACAAATATCTTCATCAACGAGGATTTTCAAAGGGGTCTGCTGATAGCAACTTATACACAAAAGTTGAAAATGATAAACTATTGATTGTGGTTGTATATGTTGATGATATCATTTTTGGGAGTAAGGAAGAATCTATGAGTCAAAAATTTGCTTCTGTCATGCAGCAAGAATTTGAGATGTCCTTACTTGGGGAACTAACATTCTTTCTTGGCTTGCAAGTGAATAAAATTGCAGATGGTATATTCCTATCACAAGAAAAATATCTTAAGCAAATTATGAAGAAGTATGGCATGGAAGAATGCAAACCTATAAGTACACCAATGATATCCGGATGTAATCTTAGTTCTCATGATGATTCTCCCCCGGTGAATCAACCAGAATATAGATCAATGATCGGAAGTCTACTTTATCTCACTGGGACTAGAGCAGATATTATGCATGCAGTTGGGATTGTTGGACGACTCCAAGCTAATCCAAAAGAGTCTCACCTTTAGGCTGTTAAAATAATATTCAAGTATCTACAAGGAACTCAAGACTTTGGTCTATGGTATCCAAAGAATTCTGATCTTACTCTTCATGCTTACACTGATGCAGATTGGGCTGGAAGTGTTGATGATCGGAAAAGCACTAGTGGTGGTGCATTCTATATGGGACCCCGGTTAGTATCTTGGTTCAGCAAAAAGAAAAATTCTATTGCCTTATCTACAGCAGAAGCAGAATATGTGGCTGCCGCATCTTGTTGCACTCAACTCCTTTGGATGATGCAAACCTTACAAGATTTTCAAATCAAATGTACACCTCCTGTCCCCATTAAGTGTGACAATACAAGTGCCATCGGTATTTCAAAGAATCATGTTATGCATTCGAAGACCAAGCACATTCCCATCAAGTATCACTTCTTACGTGAACAAGTGCTTGAGCAAAAGGTGAAGTTGGAGTATGTTCCCTCCAAAGAACAAGTTGCTGATATCTTTACCAAACCTCTGCCCAGGGAAGCGTTCAAGTATCTAAGACAGAAGCTGGGAGTGTTCTCTCCCAGTCAAAAGAACAAATCTGCATAAATTTAGAAGATGGCATTGGATACGCGGATTTCCTAAAACACAGTCGCGTATATACGCGAGTTCATGCACAGAAAACCGCGTATGTCTGATTGCTGACATTTTTCTGTTTGGATTTAGCTCTCTTCAGCACAGCTGCAGTGCTGTTTGGTATCTCTGATACTTTCTGGTATCTCTGGTGGTGTTCCAGTTCTCATAATTCTATTTCTAATGTGTTGATAAAGATGCCTTCATGATTTGTTGGTGAAAGTGTTCAGGATGCACAAAATAAGGGGGAGCCTTAGTCATATGGAAAGGATGCTTGGATGCACAGATTCAGGGGGAGCATTAGCTTTGCTAAGTATAACGCATTGTTGGCATTATGATGGTTCTCAAATATGTTCTCCTTCTTGAGGACTTTCTAGTGTTGGTCATGTAAATTTATATTTGTAGTTTGATGAAAAGGTCTTGTTGAGACCCATGATGTAAAATTGTAATATTCAGTCATGTAAGGACTTGTCAAATTTTTTGAACCCACTTGGTTGGGTAGTTGAGTTGAGATGTGTAAACCCACTTGGTTGGGTATTTGGGTCTCATATGTAAATCCACTTGGTTGGATATTTGATGTAAGCATGAGTCTGTTGTGATAGGAAGTTCATAGAGTCATTTACTTCATTAAAAAATATGTTTGACGATTCAGCATGAACTCAGGGGGAGCTTGGTCACTTAAGTATACATCAGATCTGCAGAACGCTTCTTCTACATGAGGAGAAAAGGGGGAGAGTATGTTGGTTTTGATCTACCCTTTGCCCTTGATGTCAAAGGGGGAGAGTGACATGGTGTTTGAATGAAGAGAAAGAATGGTGTCAAAATGGGGAGAGTTACATGGTGTCATTGTATTCTTAATATACCTATCTGTTGTGATAATCAAACACCATCATGGTTGCCATCAAGTCCAAAGGGGGAGATTGTTGGCAATATGATGCAGAGTGTTGTCCTTGATGGCAACCCACTTAATGAAGATGAAGACATGATATTGTTGGCATGTCTTGTCCTTGATGGAAATCCACCTGATGAAGTTATTCTTGACCTGATGGACTTGGTAAATGATGTAAATCTAATATGAAATTATGTTTGTTAGCAATATGATGCTGATTGTTGTCCTCGAATGGCAACCCACTTGATGAAGATGATGGCAACTTACTTGATGAAGTTGTGCTTAATAGAATATGTCTTGATGAACTAAATTTGATGTATCTACAGTGAGTACAGAAGGCAATGAAGAAAGGAATTCAGCATGTGCTAAATCTATGGTGAAAAGATTATGTCTCAAGGCATACGCGGATATGTCTAGGAGAAGTCACGTATGCACGCGGGAAACAACGTGCCAAGTCGCGTATGGGAAAAAAGCGCTCATAAAGTGCGAAACCAGGGGTAACCACCATGGTATTGACCCATTGTATTGGGTAATGATTCGTCTAAATGACCCCATCCAGGAATACCATCGGAAGTAATGTAGTTTTGGTTCATGGTATTGAAAAAGGGGCTCATGGTATTGAAAAACGGTAAACCTATATAAAGAGAAGAATTTCATTGTGAAAATCATGAGTGTGGGTGCAAGATGTTTGAGCTTGAATGAATACTTCTCTCTGAAGTAAATCTGAATGGAAAGGGTTACAGTTGAATGATAGATCTGAACGTATGATGCACCAATGATAAAGAAGGGGATCTAGATCTGAAATGTACTTGTATTTGCTACATCTGTTTATGGAATGATTAGATCTGTGATGAGGCGAATATTTGTCTAAGGTAAAGGGTAAAATCTGAAGTGATGTATCTGTTGTGAAGAATTGCAATGACATAAAAGTCTGAAGAACCATACGCTATTTTGCCGAAGAGGAAGCGCATATATATGCGGCTTCGCTGAAGAAAAAGCGCGTATGCGCAGTTAAATTAACTTTGTAATATGTACAAAAGTATACGCTGGTTTATGTGAACGGAACCGCGTATATACGCGATATCAGAGAAAGGAAAGTGCGTATGCAAAATAGGGTTTTCTGAAGTCTGTGGTAAGAAATGTCTGATCTGTTTTGCTGGTTTACTGATATCTGTCAGTGAGTTATATGTATCTGTTTCATGGTTGACTGTGCTTAAAAGTATGGAAAGGGTCCAGTCTGAAAGTATGACAAACGTGCTTGCAAGTGTGTCCTAAAGGAAGCTTTGGATCCACGAAAACAGGAAATAGCAGTCCACAGAGTGTGCCGAGGGCGAGCTCTTCGGGCCGTGGGGTTGTAGCTCCTTCCGCTGAGGTCGGTAAACGAGAGCAAAATGCAGCTCTTCTGTGTGAGGTCAGTAAATGAGAGCAAAGTCGTAGTTTCCCTTCAGGAGAGGTCATAAATGAGTTAGGGTTGGAGCCCCTCTAGGAGACTGGTAACCAGCGTGTGGTGCTTGATAACCGTAGGAGTTCCGCACCGCACATATACAAGATGTTTTCTTACAATAAAATATTGAAGGCCGACAACTCAGCCGGTGGTTTTTCCGCGACTGAAGTCGTCCAAAATCCTGGTTCATGTGTGGCGTT
Organism: Pinus albicaulis; assembly: GCA_034641835.2. Taxonomy (NCBI): domain Eukaryota; kingdom Viridiplantae; phylum Streptophyta; class Pinopsida; order Pinales; family Pinaceae; genus Pinus; species Pinus albicaulis. Next base: position 326,743,918 of record CM076579.1, on the reverse strand, counting down.
GCCCCTTTCTTGTTACTACACATGTTTACTATTAACTTAACATTAGATGAATGAATATTGCAAAGAACTAAGTTAATAAATATCTGCATATTTAGATCTCTGCTAACACGCGAGTTGCATGAAGGATATCCGAGTGTATACACGAGTTTACTAAAGGAAAGTAGCGTATGGGTTTTAAAGAGTGCAAAAGCAAAAAGTTTTGAATATGCTGTAAATACTGATTCACCCCCCCCTCTTAGTATTTTTCCCAACACTCCTTCTATATATAAGAGTCCATGGGGCCACAATATAATCCTAGTGGGCCATAATGTAATCCTAGCTGACCTAACATAAATAATTTAAGGGCACAATAATAATAAAATGGGGGTTACAAGGGTACAATAATAACTATAAGGGGGTTAAACTAACAACAATAAGGGACTATAATAGTAATATAGGGACGTAACATGCCCCTCTCCTTCAAAAAAGTGTTGTCCTCAACACTTGAGTAGCTCTGGGTGCTTCTGTATAAAAATCTCATCCTCCCATGTAGAATCTTCAGTGGGTAAGTTCTTCCACTTGATGAGATACTTTGAATTGATTGTTCTTGTCGAGTTCTTGTTTCTGTGACTTCTTCAGAACTTCTTTCGATGTGATATTGATCTTCCGGTTGTTTCATTTGATTTTGCACCAAAGTTAGGTTATCCTTTGAGAGTTGGAGAACTTGTTGTTGATGTTCATTGTGATATTCCACTACTTTATCATCCATAATAGATTTTATTTGATCCTTCAAAACATCCAAATTAGCCTCCATTTTTGCTTTTAAACCATCTATGTTATCTTTGGTTGCTCTTCGTAAGATTGAAATTTGTTTCACTTGGTACCGTAATTTTGATATCTCATATTGCAATTCTTCGTCCTCATGCGTCATAGTATAGCTTTCTGAGGGCTTAATGGGTATGGAATTATTTTTAGGGGCCATTTTATAATCCAATACTGATATCTATTCTACAATATTCTCTTGCAATCAGTTCAAATTGATTCTTCAAACAAGACTTATGCAATTCAGAAAAAAATACACACCTTTTACTTGCTTTTGAGGAGCTCGATATTTAAATTGGATTATCTCTGTGATTGTGGATCTTCAATATCTAAAATTCAGCACTGAAGTCACCCTCTGAATTATATTTTGAATGCCACAGGTCTAACCTGATTTGGATTCTCCAAGACAAAGTTGTGTCCAATCTCCCACAATGACCTAATTATGGACTGGTTCAGTAGAGCAAACTTGTACGACTTACCACGTGTCATTGTTTCATCCTTTGTCTCTGAAATTGATAGCCAAGAAACTAAAGTCTGTGTACTTGCAACCAATTTTTATGGCACTCCAATCCGATGCCCAGACAGAGACTTATTGAACTTTTCCCACAATCACCTCTTTGAGATGAAATTCAGGAGCCTGAAATCATATCTCCAAAAATATTGCGAACCAAGCTCTGAATAAGGGGGTTACACTAACAACAATAAGGGACTATACTAGTAATATAGGGACCTAACATGCCCCTCTCCTTCAAAAAAGTGTTGTCCTCAATGCTTGAGTAGCTCTGGGTGCTTCTGTATAAAATTCTCATACTCCCATGTAGAATCTTCAGTGGGTAAGTTCTTCCACTTGATGAGATAGGCTTAGGATTTGGGTTAGGGTTTGGACTAGGGTTAGGTCTAGGGTTTGAATGAGGGCTAGGTTTAGAGTTTTAATTAAGATTTTGACTAGGGTTAGGTCTAGGGTTTGAATTAATGTTTTGACTAGGGTTAGGATCAGGGCTAGGATATGGGTAAGGATAACGAGTAGGGTATGGATTATAATAAGGGGTAGGGTATGGAGTAGGATATGGATTAGGATAATATTGCACAGGTAACTGGGACCATGGAGGATAATGACTTGATAATGCATTTAATGAAAATGTGAATGTTGTTGTTGATTAAGTAATTGATTTTGAATGAAAGACTTCTCTAGAGAAAAAAAAACTCCAAAACATTCTTGAAGACAAGGGGATACCTGACTCGAAGAAGAGGGCCAAGGAGGGGGCCATTGTGGCCATGAAGTAGGATGTTCAATTGGAGGAGGATTAAAAATTTTCCATGAATTTTCAGGATTATAAACATACCGAGGAACCGACTCAGGAGAATAAGCATTAATCCAAGTGTTGAATGATGCACTACAAGGAAAAGACCCTCTAGCGGATGTTTTTGAGGAACCCCTTATAAAAATACCCCAGACATCTGTTTGTAGCGGAGGTTACTAGAGGAGGTTTGCGGGTGGAGTTTTTGCGGATGTTTTTCTTTTGGTGCATTTATCATCCTAAACCGCACTAGTGCATTCAACTAGAGAAAACAATGGTGCACACAAAACATTGGCACACCAGGACACCATGTGTTCGGTACAAACCCGCCCGGTGCATCTTATTACCGTAGCGTTTTGGTGCTTTACAAAGATTCTGCACTGGTGAGTCCTAAAACCCCGTGCCAAAACTAAAACAACCTGGTGCGGTCTTAAGAAACCGCATCGGCACACCTATAAAACTTGCACACCGGAACAAAGTTAAATAAAAATAATTACTGCCAAAAATCTGCATTTTTCACTTTTCAGTGCTCCAGAACTCTCAAGCACCGGTGCAACTTTACCTTGTGTTAGGCACCCTGCCATCAGTGCTCCCATTACACGCACTATTGCAGTCCATTGCCCACCATCTCCATTTTGAATTTTTCAAAACGGTGGGAAAATTTATTTTTGAAAATATACAGCCAATATGCCTCCTTGACGGCCAAATGTACAGTTATTTTCCTTGTTTTTCCATAATTAAACCTTTTAGAAAATTAGTTTTGTAAAATATCTTTAAATTCACCTTATTTAAAAAAAAAAAATCCCACGTGGTGTACTCGAGCCATTCGGCTCGCACTGGTTCGCAATGATGCCTGTAATTTTACAGGCCACACCATGACTAGTGCTAATGGTATCCACACTGGTTCTGGGGCGATACCGAAATGGTGCACCATGACTTTTTAAAATTTTAAAAAAATGTTGTGTGGTTGGTTACCCAGCCGCACCGTTGACCATGTCGAATTGCAGGAATGTGGTGCGTTGATGGAAATATCCGCCTCGAGGCAGGAATTTTTTCAGTTCACCGCAATCAGGAAATTTGACATGTTCAATGATGCATCTGGGTAAACGACTGCACCGTTGACTATGTAGTGATGTCAAGAGGGCAGTGCGCACCGCCCTCCTAACATCACTACATAGTTAACAGTGCAGTCATTTACCCGGCTACACCGTTGACCTTCTAACAATGGAAGGAGGGATTTGCACTGAACATTTGTAGGTGCACCGCCTCTAGTGCGCGAAAATGTTTTTGGTGCGACGCCTTTGGTGTGCGATAAAAAAAAGACACACTATTACCGGTGAATGCTTAGTTTTTGTTACGCACTCACAAATTTTTTTTTTTTTTAATTTATATATGTATATTCCTAAATACATGTCTCCTTTAATAAATAAATTGTATTTAATATTTCAATCATTCATCGACGTGAAAGGAGAGAAGAGAGGAAACAACAGCAACAACAGGTAGACTAGTATAACATAGTGCACCTGTGGGAAGCACGAGAGAGGGAGAGAGATGCGTACCTGCACCCTATTACAGCAGCTACCCAGGAGCTGCTAAGGTGGGCAGGCCTCCTCAAGTTCTATGAGGAGGGTACATCCCTAAAGGGCCATGGTGTGTTTTTGTGACATCTTATCCGTAGGTGGAATTCCCACCTACAAGCTTTCTGGGTTGGTCCTAACTAGTGGTATGTGCCCACTGAGGAGGACATCTATTTCATTATTGGCCTATCGAGGAGAGGGGTGGATTTTCCCTCGTTCTTAGAGGTCCTAGTTGGTTATGCAGCAGGGATTCAGTTGGTGTACTCCTAGAGATACATTAGCACGAATATACTGTCTCCTTTAGATTTTCAGGTCTCCAGAGGTCAATTACATATTGCTTCATTTGGTAGAGAGGAGGTGAGGTGCCTCTCACTACTGATTTAAACCCTTTCACACAACTCCAATGACGGGCAACACATTAATTTCCCACTTCTATTTTATGTTTATTATTTAGTACAGGAGCCACGAATTGTGATGTGGTCTGCCATTTTTTTGTGGTAGTTCTATATAGATTTAGATAGATTTCATTCTCATGCACAAGGGAGGGTGTACTTCCCTTCTGCTTTAGAGCTATTTTTTTTAATTTTTTGAGAGGTTTCCAGAGACGAGGCCTACTTTTGTTTGGCAACCTCGTAGGCCGATGCTGCATGTACTGATGCATATGTGGGAACAGATGATGCCCAAGAGGGGCGAGTATGAGTTTTCCGTGAGGATATCACACGATGCACTAGAGTTGCTAGCCAGTGTTGAGCATCCCTTCATTATGGTCCCTTGTCCGTATGCTAGTTTGGATTGGCGAGGGTGTTCCAACATCCTCTTCATAGATAATAAGCCATGAGATAATAGAGCTAATATTACTGTTTTATTTAAATTTATTATAACATGTTCTTTAACTTGTTTTTATTAAACTGTTTAATGAAATTGTCTAATTATTGCTATGTTTTTATATTTATTTTGCAGACATTGGGTCATTTGATGGCGATTATATGCCAGCGCTAACAAATGATCCAGGTGTGGATCCTGATGATGATCAGGATATGGAATATGCAGAGGATCAGGCCGGTGCAAACAGACCTGGTCCTCATGGTGCGTCGATACCACCTTTTGCTATGCATAGGCTTGACAGTAGATTGAGGATGGAGTTGGGCGGCCAACTCTATGCATTTTTTGTGGAGGTGGGAGTCAGGCCCGCCACTATGAGATATATACAGGCTGATTCTAGGCTGGTACAGATGTGGAGAGGCATGCCACGTGACATTTCCACCCTGATGTGGCATGTTGTAGGAGCTACAACCTTAGTTACGTGGTTGAGGAGGGCCCTTGAACATTATAGGCGTGGTTGAGACGCAGTACGTCGACATTCTACGAGTAGAGACACATTATCTAGTGATCACGATTAGGGGAGTGATCATCCTTCACCTCACGCCACGCCAGATGAGCAGCTTGTAGCATCGACCAACATTCATGATGGAGGGTAGGCTGGACCATCGGGCACGTCGAGTCAGTAGCCTGCAGCATCTAGCAGTAGTCATGATCATGCGCAGGCTAGACCATCGACCATGTCGAGTCATCACAATGAGCATCCGACAGTTAATCCTTATTCGCATGAGGTACCAGTACCAGATTAGCAGGCACGTGATGATCAACATGTATCTAAGCTTGTCGAGGCTACACCATTGACTGAGTAGACCTCGAATAGTACTATTATTGATGATGTTCCACCAGCTGATATTTGACATTTATATTACAGTTGTATATTTTTGACATTATATATATATATATATATATATATATATATATATTATACGATCCATGTATTTTATGTTCATGTTGGAGTTGTACTTAATTTACTTGTTGGTGATCATCATGATGTGTATATTGTTAATTCATGTTAGATATGTTCATTTAATGTGCAGCTTGCATATAGATGTGTATGTGATAGCAGTTATTTGACATGAGATGTATATTTGATGTTTGTGTTGTGATGATGTTACACAATGCTAATTGTGTTTTGTTAGATGATCATGACCACGATGATTAGATGATGTTAGTGAATTTGAATGTGTTTTTTAGTCAAATATGATGTTTGTACGATGGTTATCATGATCATGATGTTTGTTTAATTTAATATTAAATTATCATGATATTTATTAAATATTATGTCGTGATTGTAAATGAAAATTTAATTTTAACTGTATGTAAAATTGTAAAATTGTATTTGTATTTGTAATTTTAATTGTATGTAAAATATTTGTAAAATTTTAATTGTAATTGTAATATATATATGTAAAATTGTAATTTTAATTCTATGTAAATTTCTAAAATTGTAATTGTAATATTTAATTTATTGTGAAATGATTGTAATTGTAATTTTAATTGTAATTGTATATATGTAAAATTGTAAAATTAGAATTGTAATTCTAATTGTATGTAAAAATCTAAAAATGTAATTGTATTTGTAATTGTAATTGTATGTAAAATATTTGTAAATTTTTAATTGTAATTGTAATATTCAATTTATTGTAAAATGATTGTAATTGTAATTTTGATTGTAATTCTAATTCTAATTGTATGTAAAATTCTAAAATTGTAATTGTAATGGTATATATGTAAAATTGTAATTGTAATTATAAATTTTATATAAAATTCTAAAATTGTAATTGTATGTAAAATTCTAAAATTGTAATTGTAATTTTAATTGTAATTGTATGTGAAATTGTAAAATTTTAATTGTAATTGTATGTAAAATATTTGTAAAATTTTAATTTTATTATTGTGAAAATTTTAATTGTATTAGTGTGAAATGATTTTATCAAAAATTTTAAATTTGTAAATTTGTAAAATAGTAAATCTAGAATAATATAAATTTTTGTAACATAATAAATTTTAGAAAATAATGCAAATAAATTCATGTACTTTAGAATTATCATTATTTTATTATGATCTTACATACCAAAAAAAAAAACTTTATACAGTACGCCATTGTTTTTGAGATCAACATAATTGCAAATTATCAAGTGAAATATTGATTTTAACATTAACACAATGCAAATTAACAATTAATTCAAAATACATATTATAATTTTTTGAAAAAAAGAGTTTTATAAGTGATAAGGTAGTTAATTCCTCTTCTTTATAAAAACCCATCTTAAAAAGTATAAATATTGATGAAATAGCACATGTACCATATCACTCTCGGTTCTCATGATCACCCTCATTATCTTCCAGCTCGCATGGCATGATAGCACTATTGTTCTCAAAAATATTTTTTGATCTAGGGTCATGCCTCAATACAAACCACCAATCCCTATCCAACACATCTGGGTAAAAAAACACCTGGTTGCAATGTTTGGGGAAAACATAGGGCTCCTTAGCTTCATCCCACATATTTCTAGAGTTGATACATATCAGCCTACTATCACAATCTTCCTTTACATTATTACGATCAAAGGTATCCCACCACTTGCACCTAAAAATAACACATTGGAAATAAGAGAAATCCACTTCAATGATCTCTTGTATGTTGCCGATATAACCTAATGTCCCTCGTACTAGGTTTTGATCACGGTGGCTAGATTGACTAGATTTATCGAACTCGACTTCCACTCCATAGTCTTGTGTGATGTGTCCATCATCGGCATTTTCTGTGCGAAAATGGTGTTCATATGCCCACATAGATGGGAAAAAATGCACCTATAAAAAAGTTAAACAATCATAGTGTCATGTGTCTAATAATAACCCAACAGTTAAAATATGAAATATAGATGTAATTACATTTGAAAGGTGCACTATTAAGTTTCAAATGTACATATAAATTAAATATATTATTATCGAGTTGTTGCACCCAATCCCTACGTTTAGTGCATCCTCTTCAGCACGCGGGTAACAACTAGTTGCACCGTACTTCTCTCTGACTTGGTCAGCAACCCAACTATTGGGGCATATTTTTGGCTTATTTTCTTTTAAATGATCAATATAAGGCACACTTCTACCATTCAACCATCTAAATTCTTTCTCGGCACTATCCCATTTCATCCTCTTATGTTCGTACAATGCGACCCACGGTTGTGTCGCTTCAGAATTGTAAAGAACAAATTTATTGATTCCTTCAATTTTTGCATTCGCTGATGAAATAAAACTGACATTATATAGTACATAGAGATCAAAATATACATTATATCGAAGTTCAATATGAATATTTACTTTGTGTAAATTTGAAAAATTATAAGTTGCTTACTCTTTATCAAGCATTTTTTTCGCATTCGTTTGGAGCAAATCCCCTTCTCTTTTGTCTTCATCCCTTTCATCGTCCCAAATCACCGCACTTGGTCTATTTTCGATATGCTTGATGTACTCACTGGCATAATAAAAAGGCTCATATTATATTTACCCCTCTGCCATAGACCCCTTGGGTTTTGCCATTTGTTGAACAAAAGATTTCAATTTATTCATGTACCTCTCTAAGAATAACATCCAACGAAAAGAAACCACCCCAACTAATTCAACCTCATCTACTAGGTGGATTAGAAGATGAACCTGCAAGTCCATGAAACTTGTCGGTAGTTCCTTCTCAACTATCTCTTGATGCCATCGTGGAATTCTAGCCACATGAATCTCCTTTGACGTGATCCAACATACAAATGAAGATAATTTAGATATGGCACATCCTAGGCCTTGAGGGAATTCATGTTTCACACACCCATGCATGAATAAAGGATAATGACACTGCAAAGTTATAAACACGTGCTATAATATACAAAATTATTTATGTTTTATGATCCCTACATGGGATAAAATTTATTAATATAACAAATAATAAAATCATGCTTTTGACATTATAAGTAGTCTTAGAAGATTCGAATGGTCATCCACGGTGAAGCAGCATCGTAGTGAAGATCCATATGAAGATGGCACCCTCACACCCATTATAACTTCCTTTGCCAAAGAAATATCATTTTTTTAAAAATCCATGGGACATAAACTTCTTTGAAATACCATGAATTAGAGGGACCAACACTTGCCTCTAATCCTGTACTTTCTAATCGTCTTGGCTAATGTTTCTTTTTTGTTTTTGAAGTAATAAGATATTTTGTAACAACCAATGTGTCAATTTGTTTCGATGATATGTGCCTCCATAAAGAAGATGAAACATTTTTAAATATATGCATGGGATATAATAAGTGGGTAGTCTTAAGATGCTCCCAAATATTTCCTTTTCATCCCAATGGGAAATTTCTCAACATAGGTGTTGAAGAATTTTGGATGATCTAACATAGGCTCCCCATTTGAATCGAACCTTTCTATAAACTCCTCCTTCTCTCTCTCATATGCTCTAATCCATCCAGCTAGTGTCGTTATTGGAGGCCTTTAGGTTCTCTCTCATTTACCATTGAAAGTGGATGTTGCTCTTCTGTAAGGGTGTTCTTTTGGGAGGAAAACCCTGGAGAAATCGTACACTGGCTTTCCTAGGTCCTTGGACCATCTAGCTTTCAGAGAAGGTCCACAAAATTTACATCCAAAATACCCTTTTGTTACAAGACCTGTGAGATTATTGTATACAATTTATATGCATGGAACGTTAAAGAATATCATGAAGATCAGAACAATTACAAAGAATTAAATAACTAATATGTGGAAGAATATTTTTACATATATAAGAAAATCAATAAACATGTAATTTACCAGAGAAAAATCCTAAGCCTGGATAATCATGTGTCGTGTAAGCACATATGCCATATAACGTAAAAATCCTCTATGCTGCGATGGGTCTTGATACATCGTATAAATTTATCCCATCCCATAATTCCTTAAGTTCATCTACCAGTGGTTGTAAGTAGAAATCCATATTCTTCACTTATCTTCTACCAAGGACTATAAGAACCAATATAATATGTTTATTATTCATGGGAAACCATGGGGAGATATTGTTATTGATCACTACTACAGGTCAAACATAATAGTTGTTGTTTTGGAGGGAAAATGGGTTGACGCCATCCATGGCTATTATGAGTCATAGAATTCATACTTCATCATTTAATTTTTCAGGCCATGTATTTTCTATATGCTTCATGGCTGTTGAATCAGTTGGGATTCACATAACTCCCAAGTCACTTTTTTGTGAGGCATTCCATCCATGCAACATAGCTATTTCTTTGCAACAAAAGAGCTCCTTGGGATTATAGGCATATGCTTCAATATCTTAAGAGTGGGACCACGTGATTTACCCTTATTTTTGGGTTTATCATACTTGTCATGCCCACATTTCGGGCATATCTCTTTGTTTGCATATTCTCCTCTATATAGAATACAATAATTTGGACATGCATGATATGATATGTACTCAAAACCCAAAATTTTCAACAATTTCTTTGCCTCTTCGCAACTACCTAGAAAGACATTATCACTCGGAAGAACCTTATATTTGAATAACCTGTAGTTGGTGATCATGGAAAATATTAAATGTAAATTAATGTCGATATAATTGTTATAAAAAAATTGATCTTGATTGATTGCTCATCAATAAACTCAATGTAACTCTTTCAAACCACTTCTAACTGAAGATTAGCCTCTTCAGTTTGAGAGGGCTCTCTCAAGGGCAATTTATGATTTTGAATAATGATAGTAATAGATGGCTAACTCTATGGAATTGTAACTTGTTTTGTATGATTGCAGGTTGAAAAATGAAGGCTTGCTACCATTGGGCTTATGGGGTCAACAATCAGTAGTCTTAGTGGCAGTGGTTATTCACATGGAAGATGAGGTAGATAGAGGTTTTCAACAAAGATAATTCACACATGAAACATGGGAAAACAAAGTCATTTCACCACTAAAGGAAGTTAGAGCATAATATTATGAATTATGAGTAATTAGGGATGAAATGTACTTCAAATGATTAAACATAAGATAAATATCAATATGAAATCAAAAACCTCATGAGAATCTCAGGTCTGGAAGTAGAATGCCCCTTTGTATTATTGATAATAGTAAAAAAAAACAAGCAGAAATTGATGCAAATATTCTCCAATCCCTTGCTTCTTAAATTTTTTGTCTATAAATAGACATTCTTTACAATATGGATGATCTTCCTGGTGGCTAGATTATTGAGTTCTACTATGAGATCTTTCATAACTGAAATAAAAAACTTAAAACAGAAAACTGACAACTACATTTAAAGAAACCAACTCCTAATAGGACTCTAACTCCTATCTATTACATTCCTTAATCCTATCTGTGAAATAGTTACATGATGGTTACATAACAAATGTCACATGCTTGAAGGAAACATGACTAAGTTCACCACCAGTTTACATATTTAAAGTACCCCTAAATCTGTGGAGCATAACCCTGTTTTCTAAGAATGGATGACCTTCATGTTCAATGCCATTTTGACTGATGACTTGGCTTCATGGCACTCCCTTTGAGTCATACATATTTGCTAATAAGGTCCACTTACATTTTATAGGTCTCCAGCTAGAAAAAATTACTCTTAAGATGCTCAAAATCCTTCAAAAATTGCTCGCTACGAAAACAGGGAAATTTCGTAGCGAGTTTTAGTAGTGCCATAAAAATGGATTTTACATCTATCTTCTTTACTTCTTTGTTGTTCCATCATCTTTATCATGTCATGACACCTTACAATCATGCATACCTCTCCTTAAAACATTCCAAAACTGAATTTAAATGCAAAAAGGCACCTATAAGTTTTTTTGTAGAGTATTTATGGCTTCAAGCCTGGGGTATGCTACGAAAAGTTGCAAAAAACCAGAAATTTCTCCTTTCAAGATTATCTTCAAAAATTGTCCTCCAACTGTAAAATTGGGGTTCTCTGCATGTTATGAACCTCCTAAAACCTATTTCATCTTACAACTATCATTTTCAATCCTTTATTTTCCAACTCAACATGAATCAAATCCAATTGCTCCTGCGGATCTTGCACTTGGTTTTTTAATTCCCTATTCTTGGATTGCAAGTGAAGGTTTATCTTTTTTATGTGTTTGACCTCTCCTCTTAGTGGTTGAGTCCATTTTATCAACTTTTATTTATTTTCCAAGGTCTTTGAAACACTTATGACTTGTTCTTCCCATATTTCCTTAATTTTTTCAAATTGAACCTTCTAAACATTTTGTTTCTTTGCCTCTTTCTTCAAAACAGATATCTCCTCCCCTGCCACCTTCAACTTCTCTTTAAGGGATTTAATTTCTTATTTTTCACTAATTTTATCTTTACCCTTTCTTTTTTTGATGATAACCACCTCTTCTTTTGCAGGTGAAGACAAATCTATAATGATTGGTGGCTAAGCAGTTTCATTGACCTTCTCAAACTCTTTGATGCTTTCCATGACCTTTCTTGCAACCTTTAAATTTTCCAGGACCTTCTTGACTCGATGAAGCATCTCTCCAGAAATCCACTTACATGTAAAGGTAAAGTGGAGTATGACAAAAATACTAATTGGGTAAGGTTTTATGGTCTAAATGACAACTCCTGCATTAATCATGACGCATGCATGATAAAAAGGGTAACGATGATCTCAAACATGGCTTTTTATGTTTGAATTAATCATAACAGACTCGAATGACCTCCACCCTAACTCCTCCAATAATGAACTGACATTTCATATCGAATTTGACAAGGCAGGCAAGAAAAAAGGTTTTTTTAGCATAGCTATTTTATCTTCTGACAGTTTCACTATGAAACTATTAGGTAGTTTCATAGTGAAAACTATTGTTTTGCTGTATAAAACACTACTAAAATTTGGAAAACTGACTTAAGCACCCTTTTTGAATTTAAATGCGTAGGGAATTAAAACTGACACCATATGATGACTGATGGGACATGACATGACCTAAATAGAGGTGGCCTTGAACCTTAGGATAGATTAAACATGTAAAACAAATGAATTTTTTCCTATACCGGCTTGAAAGGCTTAAGGAGACCTTATCCTTTTTTATAATTGAATTGTATGACCATGTCAAGTAATGTTTCAAAATTTTATGAATGATAATAGTGGCTCCACTTGGGATGGTGTGCCCTTGTGGTACACAAAATAACCTGTAGTTCCAATGCCATCCATCTTTTTAAAAATAAAAACTCTGAAATTTTCCAAGCCTTCTTCAAACTCTAATTGCCTTCACCTCGAGCTCAAGTTTGATTATTAACTTGTATTTATTAGCAGAAAAGAAATATAAAATGGAATATATACAATGGAGTAAAAAATTAGTAGAAATTAAGAGGAATAGTGCTTTAGAAGCCTACCATTGACATGTCCTATAGCACAAGGTTGTCCATCGATCTCCTGCAATAAATAAGTGTTGTTTCCATATAATTCTACTACTATGAATGGTCCTTTCTTGATATTCTCAAACTTACCATGTTTCCCCTTTTCTTCAATTCTGGCCTCCCACTTCAACACCACATCCTGAATCTGGAAATTTTCTTCTTTGACCTTCTTGTCAAAAGTATTCTTTATTTTTTTTTCAGACTGCTAATGGTTTTTATATACTTCCTCCCATTTTTCTTACAGAGCTATAAGCTGGTTTATTCTCCTCTTAATAGCATTAGGCTCCTCATCTAGTCCTTGCAGCAACTTCATAACAGGCACTCCGAAGGATGTGGGAAAGATGGCTTCAGCTCCATACACCAACTCATAAGGTGAGGTACCAATTGATATTTTTGTACATACTCTATCAGCCCACAGAGCATACTTCAGCCTTAGATGCTATGATCTTTTGTTTTCCTGCAACACCTTCTTAATAATTTTCATAATTCTTTTGTTATAAGATTCAGCAAGGCAATTACCTTGTGGGTAATAAGCACAAGAGTGTCCAAGTGTAATGTGATATTGATGAAAAAATCTAATAAACATTTTGGATTTGAAAGCCTGTGCATTGTCAGTGATAATTTTCATAGGATAGCCAAACCTGGACAATATGTTATTCTCTAAAAACTGTATGATGACTGAATCATTTGCTTGCCTTTTTTGGATTGCTTCAATCCATTTGGTGAAATAATCTGTTGTTGTCAGGATCCAACGATGCTTCCTTGAAGATGATGGATGGATTTCAATAATAAAATATAGCCCCCACTGCTAGAAAGGCACCTCAACATAAATAGGCATCAAGGGTAAAGGAACTAGCTTTTTCTTGCCATAAAAAATCTGACATTCATGGCAGGCTGCTATATTCTTATAAACATCCTTGAACATGGTAGGCCAGTAGTACCATGCTCTAAGAATTTCGTTTTTTGTGGCCTTCCAATTGTGATTTTCTCCACAATCTCCTTTATGAAACCCTTCAATCACTTTTTTAGCTTCCTCTTCTAGAAAACAATTCAAAAGAATGCTACTAATATCTTTCCAGTACAAATTTTTATCTATAATGCATTACCTCATAGATTACAACTTCACAACCCTTTCTTTAGATTTATTCAATTCAAAAGGAGTTATACGATGATGTAAGACAAAGACAATGTCTCTATACCAATCAGATAGAATGTACTTCTCTTCAATAGCAATCAGCTCTTCATCTTCATCTGATAATTTTGAAATTTCTGCAATACGATTCATATCAAGACAGTCAAAATTGGACTGTGCCATCATCTTTGCTAGCCCCTAACCTTTCACCAATTTTGTAGGTCTGATTTCTATATCATATTCCAGCAAATTAGCTATCCAGTTCCCTCGCTTACCATCAGGTTCCACTTGGGTCAAGATGTCCTTCACCACAGTGTTAGGCACAAATTCTATGACATGAGAATGCATAATATAAATTATGAAATCTTTAATGGATTTGACCACAGAATGTGCATGCTTTTGTAAGATATTATACTTCAGAGTTGAGTTAGCAAGGGTTTTGCTAAAGAATGAGATGGGCTTCTCTTTACCTTGTTGTCCTTTTTGTTGTAAAACTCCAACAATTTTGTTTTCTGATGTAAATGTAAAAACCATAAATTATTTTGAAAAATCTAGGCTAATCAATAATGGGGCCTGAGTGAGTGGATTCTCAATTTCTTCAAATGATTGATTTGCTTCAACTGTCCATTTAATATGATCTCCTTTCTTCAGAATCTTGGTTATATCTTTGACAATCTTAGAAAAGTTTGGAATAAACCTTCTAACAAAATTCACTCTCCCAAGGAGAGATTGAATTTCCTTTTTGTTCCTTGGCAAGTCAACTTTATGAATGGAATTGACTCTATTTGGATCAATATTTATCCCATATTTTGATATAATATGCCCAAGAAAATTTCCAGAAGTTAAAGAAAAAATACTCTTAGTGGGATTAAGAGAAATACCAAATATCCTACACTTCAGCAACACTTTCTCCATATGCTTCAAATGGTCTTCTTCTCTCCTTGAGAATACAGTTATGTCATCTAGATAGAAAACCACCAACGTCTCCTTCTCCTCAACAAAGGCAATGTCCATTTCTCTTTGAAAGTTCACTTTTGCATTCATCATACCAAAGGGCATATTAGCATACATGAATGTCCCCCACGGTGTAGTAAAAGCAGTTTTCTCCTGATCTTCTGGGTGTACCAATATATGATTGTACCTTGAAAAACCATCCATCATAGACATCCTTTGGGAACCAACAATATTCTGCAAAATTTGATCCATATTAGGGAGAGGGTAATTTTCCTTCAAAGAAGCCTTGTTCAAGTTTCTGAAATCAATGCAGATTCTGATCTTTCCACTCTTCTTCCTAACTGGTACCAAGTTAGCAAGCCATTTTGAGAATCTGATAGGAACAATAATTTTTGCATCAAAGAGCTTCTTAATTTCTATCTCAACTAGAGGCATGAGCAGTGGATTAATCCTTCTCAACTTCTGTTTGAAAGTTTTCTCATTTTCTTTAATAGGAATGGTATGCTGAATAATAGTAGGATCATACTTCTTCAAATCATCATAACTCCATGCAAAAACATCAATGAAATTTTTCATCATCTCAATATATTTTTGTTTCATCTCTAGAGAAAGAAATTTAGAAAGCTTTATCATTTTAGGCATTTCTACTGTACCAAGATTACATCTCTCTACCTCTTCATCATCAACCTGCATCCTAGGAGATTTGAACACATCATTTTGGTCAAAAATATTTTCAAGTGGAATCAGACCCTTGGGTATACAATTATTCTTCAGCTGCAAAGCTTCAGAATTACCCTTAGTTCTAGCAAGCATGTTTTGTTGATCTACTTGTGTGCTTTCAAAATCCTCTTTCAATTCGATGAATTTTTGACTTGATGGTCATATTCAAATAATTTCCAATGGATGATGTTGTCTAGGATAGCAGGTCTATGACGAACTTCAACTTCATACTTTTCAGTGAAATGTGCAGGGATAACAAAAAGACTTTCAGAAATAGCTACTGAGTTTTGATCCCTAGTTTTCACAATAAATGAATATTCTTGAAATTCTTCTAACATCTCCATGATCATATTCCTTTATGCTCTCATTCTCATATCTTTGGTTTGATATACACCTTCAACTTGTTTAATAACCAATTTAGAATCTCCACAAACTGGAATTTTTTGGGCACCCGATCTTTTCAAAATTTCTAAGCCCAAAAACAAAGATTCATACTCAGCCATATTATTTGTGCAATAAAAGTTAAGTTTGAAAGAATAAAAATTACTTTCATCATTAGGAGTTGTGATCCAAATTCCTTCTCCAGCCCCCTCTCTTCCAGTTGATCCATCAAAGTGCAACAACCACCAACCCTCTTCCTTTTATTCAATTATTTCCTTATTTTCAGCTTGCTCATTTTCAACCTCCTGAATTTATGCTTTCATTTCATCTTCTGCTTCATCAGTTATTTCATTGAAAAGAATTGATGATCCTAATTCAATTTCAACAACATAAATTGGGAAATTATGTGGTTTATCCTTGTTGCTTACCATATAAGCCATCCTTGTCTCTCTATATAGTCTTTGCTTACCAAAAACATGAATGGCGGCATATGTTAGGTCCATCTGCATGGTGCCTTTGATTTTTACTGCCCAAGAGCTGGATAGAAGCATTCTAAACTTGGGTGGAATTTCTGCTACCATAATGTCCATTACCACTATCTTGGCACAGGATTTTGTAAGACCAACAACAACATCTTTTATCAATCCAATACATTGAACTCTATTTGAATCAAAAGAAAAAAAATCCTTGTATGGCCTAGTGATTTCCAATCCCATCCTTTCCATAATCACTTTAGGCATGAGGTTATGAGAAGCCCTTGAATCCAACATGGCATTGTGTAAGGTCATGTCATGGATACTAAGGTTGACATAGAAAGGAGTTCCTTCTTCATTCTATTCATCTTCTAATATTGGTCCCAAGTAGATGGTTGGATTGTATTCTTGTATATTAAGGATCTCTACAGCTCCTGGTTGAGAATTCAACATTTTTACAATTTTAATTTTGTATTCATTCACCTTAAGAATTTATCCAGAATGGACTGGGATCTTGATTTTGGAAATCTCATTCTCCAAACTGAAAGTATAAGTATTATTTTCAATTTCTTTGATAGGAGGGGGAGGTGGTGAGTCTTTTCTAGCCTCAACTACTTTAGGAGCATCTTTCTTAGGGTGTGTTTTATTTGTAGTAATAGGGACATTTCTATTTCTGAGGTTGTATTACTTCTGCATCTCAAATATTGCATGTTGATAACCCTTAAGGTAATCAGATGGTTCCTCACCTTTTTTTACATCATGATCAGACTCATCATGCTCTTATTTGGTAAAAAACATTCCAAACATGTTTTCATCTAGGCAGTGAATGGAGTCTTTTGGAATTTTAGCCTGATCTTCTTCATCAACTAAATTTTGCTGAAAATGAGGCCTTACTTAAGAGTCAGGTTGATTTCTATTTTCCCTTGGTCTCTGCTGATTTTGAGGTCTTTTGAACTGTGGATTTCTAAATTGTGGCTCATGTTGTGCAGGAGGTGCAGAAGCATTTCCAAGGGTAAGCCTATCCATCAGTTTTTCCATTGTCTTCATCATGGAGTCAAATTTGTCATCTTAGGTGGAAGGCTTATCTTCTTCTTTTAATTTTGTTTTTCCCATCTTGGATTTCTTGGATGCTATCATATTCACTTTCACTTTCACAACATCGTTTTTCATTTCTACTAGTGAAGGGGATTCTCTTTCTCTAAGAAGGATGGAGAATCCATAGTCAAATGCCTCAGCATAGCGCAATTTAGTTGCTCCTGGTGGATGCTTAAGATGAGCAGGGATGGAATCATAGACTTTATTAAATCTCTTGGAGAAATTTTGGAAAATTTCATCTAGAGCTCTTTTCAGACTATTGTATTCAGTGAGGGCATGCACAAGGTTTGTTCTATTTCCACACTTTCTCCAGAAACTATCCTCAAACTCATTCCAATTATGTAAGCTTCCTCGAGCAAGGGCTTTAAACCACTTTTTGACCTCACCAATTAAACTCTGAGAAAACAGTATCATTTTTACATCTTCATGGTCAACCTCCTCTCCGTCTATAAATTCATTGAATTGGTCTACACGTTCTTCAGTTGTAATTTCTTCATCACTTCCCCAAGTTTTAATTCTAGCAGAGTATTTACTAAGGAGAGAATTAAGGACAACAGGGAGAACAAGTGGAGCATACCTAGCAGGTGTAGCAGGAGGTGGAACATTTCTAGCCATGATGACAGGGACTGTGGTATTTTTAGGGACAACAGTGTTGATCAATGGTTGTCATTGATGTCAACCCAAGCAGCACCAGGGGATACCCAAATATTGCATGGGAATTTTCACCTACCAAATTAATATATTATGGGTCAAGAATTTTGTTGATGGTTTCTACTTGTCAATATGTTTCCGTTGATTTGTGGCACACCACGTAATTCTTCACGGTTTGAGAGATATTCATGTTTGAAGTTTGTACCCCCAGTTAGTGGGCTAAAACCCCATGGGGTTGTGGCATGGGTCATTGAAAATTCATAATTAATATTTTTTAAGCTCCTAAAATCCCTCCAACATTCACTTGTTGAAACCCCTCTCAACCTAAGAATTTATATAAATTTTGATCCTCATATCCTCCTTATGCAAGGGATTTCGCCATCTGAGGAATTTTCACTCTAACTATTTTTCTACGAAGGTTTAGAAGCTAAGATGTTTATGAGGATAATCTGAAATCCTAAGGAAGCTCCTGTAGTAATTTTAGATCAGGTTACACAATATTTTTGGAGATATGATCTGTGGAAGTCAATGTTTTTGCAGGCTCCTAAAATTCATCTCAAAGAAGTTACCTTGGAAAATCGTCATAACTCTCTCTCAGAGTATTGGATTGGAATTATGTAGAAAGTGGCAGATATTCCATGGAATTTAGTTTTTGATCTATCAATTTCAGACACAAATGAAGAAAAAGTGACACGTGGAACGCCGTACAAGTTCGCTCTACTGAAATAGTCCATAATTAGGGCATTGTGAGAGATTGGGAATAACTCTCTCTTGAAGAATCCAAATTGGGTCTGACCTATGGCATTGGAAAGAAGACTCATAGGAATACTACAGGACTAAAAATCACATATTGGGGATCTGAATTAATAGAGATACACTAGATTCAATATCGAGCTCATAGAAGATAAGAAAAAGCTAGATCATGTGTTGTCAAGGGCTGCAAAGGACCAGACTTTCTAGGGCAGCAAAGAAAAGCAAGGTGCAATAGAGGGTAGCATGACAAGAGAAACAACCAAGGTTCAGAACAATAGCAAGAATTTCATCACATGAAGTCTTCAAGTGGGCAGCACTGCATACAATCACTATAAAGGTATCATTGTACTAAGTCATTGTAAATACATTATTGTAAAAATTGTTCTAGTGTCTATCTACCAAGATTTGAAGAGGCAGTGTCAGGAGGTTTAGGATCATCATTAGGTGGTTGTGTCATATTTGGGGTTATGGTCTAGTGTGTCTTCTTCTTCTACATCATTCTATATCATTGTAAAGTGGACCATTTTCCCTGGTACAGGAGTGAATTATTATTTTATTCTTCTATAGGGTGGTAGGGTGGTGCTAGGGTGAGTTGTAGCTCATTGGGTGTTGGTGCATCCATTTAGTTGACTACTAGATAATATCAGGTGTTGGAGCATCCATCCAGTGGGAGCTGGAGAAGAATGAATTTCTAGATTCTAGGAAGTTGGAGCTTTATTTTCAATTGGAGTTGAATATTAAAGAATTATTAGAAAATCATTAGGTGGTTTTTGTCCCCAGGGTGGTTTTCCACCTTAAAAACTGTGTGCATTTATGTTCCTTTTGTTTACTGCTATCATTGTACAAAAACTGATAATAATTGAAGACTAACTAATGCTCTAATTGAAAGGAATATTGATTCACCCCCCCTCTCAGTATTTCGAACAATTGGTATCAGAGCTTGGTTCCTTCAATAGAAAATTAACAACTGGAAGGAGGTCATGGAGCATACCAAGAATGGTGTACCTATGCTCAATGAAAATAATTATGCACTCTGGAAAGGAAAAATGGAGGTCTATCTCTTGGTGCAAGGTTACGAAGTATGGGACACTGTTCAAAATGGATTTACATCAACCGCGGATGAACAAGGTAAGAAGAATTTGGTAAATGATGCAAAAGAAAAGAATATTATTATCACTGGACTTATTGAATCTGCTTATCATAAGGTGTTGGGTTGTAAAACCGCCAAAAATGTATGGGACAAGCTTGAGAATATATATGCAGGTGACTCAAATGTCAAAGAAGCAAAGCTTCAAATCTATAGAGAAAAATTTGAGCAACTCAGAATGAAAGAAGATTGCAACATTGCTGCATACTTCCAATACATTGATGAAATAACCAATACTCTAGAAGGATTGGGAGAGCCAGTTGACGAGAAGACTATTATACGGAAGATTCTTAGAATGTTACCAGGGAGATTCAACCCAAAGGTATCGGTCTTAGAATATAGTGAAAATCTGGACAAACTCAGCAAAGAGGAATTACATGGAGTTCTCATAGCATATGAAATGATACTTGATGAAGAAGAGGGTACTTCACATCTAGAAACTGCGTTCGTTGCATCTAAGAAAACCAATAAGGATAAACAACCTTCAATTGAAAAGACATGCACTTGCAAGTGTGAAGAAAAGGGAGATGATGAAGAAGGTCTTTCAGATGAAGAATATGCTTACTTCACGAGAAAACTAAAAATTGGTAAGGGACAATTCAAAGGTAAACTTCCATTGATATGTTTCAGCTGTAATGAGGTTGGGCATTTTGCATCAAAATGTCCAAACAGAAGTAATGGCAACTCAAAAGGAAAGAAAGGCTTTAAGAAATTCAACAAGCAAGGATCCAAAAGGAACTTTCTCTCTAAAGAAGATAGCTCATCATCCGATGAAGACAATGACAGTGAAGAAGAAGCCAATGAGAGAGTATTTTTTATGGCCAAGCACAATAAAAAAGAGGTATCAAACAATGAAGAAGAAGTATGTACCATAGAAGAATTTTATGAGGAAGCAATCAAGCTTATAAAAGATCTCAAGGCGGAGAAGATCTGTTCCAAAACTATTGAAGAACAAGTTCAAGGTCTCAAAATTGAAGTTGAAGAACACAAATGCATTGAAGAGTCACTTCAAAAGAAGTTGGAAGAAAGCAACCAAGAAAAGGAAGAATTAGAAGTCGAAGTAGTCTCACTTCGCAAGGAAGTGAAGAAAGGAAAAACTATCCAAAACTATGCCAATAGCTCAAGGGCATTGGAAGAAATCATCAACAATCAACGATCTTAGAATGACAGAACTGGCATCGGTTACAAAGAAGAAGAAGCAAGACCTTCTACAACAAAATACAATGAACCTATGAGATCTGACATGCATGTAGACTTCATTGGACAAGATTCGCAAGAACAACCTTGGAAGACAATTCCTCGACGAAAATTTCCATCCAGGTACCAACATATTTTTTATGGCTACTGTTATTCATGTGGAAAATTTGGTTATAAAGCTGTAGAATGTCACACGTACCCTAGGAACGAATACAATTCCAGGAGATCTGTCAAATATGAACCTCCCAGGGCTCAGCGAAACATCAATAGATTTGAACATTTAAGAAATAATATTGAATGTTACAAATGTCGAAACTTTGGACACATAGCCAAAGACTGTAGACTTGAAAATCCTCCAGAAGAATCTTCGAAGCCACAGAATGAACGAACATGGAAGAAGAAGAAGACTGATAATTGTGCTCTCGCTCTCAAGGCTCAAAAAAATAAAGATGTGTGGTATGTTGACAATGGTTGCTCAATGCATATGACTAGAGATAGAAGGAAATTTGTATCTCTGAAAGAGAAGAAGGATGGAGCCATATCCTTTGGAAATGATGGATCTTCAAATGTTATAGGATCAGGTATCGTCACTCTCGGAAGAAAAGATGTTATAGCCAAGAATGTTCTATTGGTCAAAAACATGAATCACAATCTGCTCAGTGTTGGACAAATGTGTGATCAAGGACACACAATGCTATTCAACTCCACAAAATGTGAAATCAGGAAAGGCAGGTATGGTAAAATTGTGGCTACAACAAGTCAAGCTCCAAACGACATATATGTTCTAGATGAAGCAACTAAAGCATGTCTAATAGCTAAAGAAGATGAAAGTTGGTTATGGCACAAACGAATGGGTCACATAAACTTTGACAATCTTGTCAGGATAAGCAAAAAGGAAGTAGTACGAGAAATGCCGAAAATCTCAAAACCTTCCAACACACTATGTGAGGCATGTCGGCATGGCAAGTAGACAAAAGTCCAATTTAAAACAAAAGAACACTTTTCATCACATCCATTGGAATTGATACATACTGATCTATGTGGTCCTATGAGAACAAAAGGCTTAGATGGAGAATTATATTTCATGTTAATGATAGATGACTATACTAGGATGACAGCCGTCAGTTTCCTAAAGAAAAAATCTGAAGCATTTGAGTGCTTTAAGATCTACAAGGAGTTGGTCGAAAATGAAACTGATTTGAAAATAAAGTGTCTAAGATTAGATAATGGCGGAGAATTCACTTCCAAATTATTTCAGCAATACTGTGACGAAAATGGAATAAAAAGACAATTTTCAACAGCACGAACACCTCAGCAAAATGGAGTTGCTAAAAGAAAGAACATAACTGTATAGGAAATGGGTAGAACAATGTTGAAGGACTCAAAATTGGATGAAAAATTCTGGGTTCAAGCAATTGATACGACAGTCTTCATTATCAACCGAAGTCTTCTCATAAATAATTGCAACAAGACTCCATATGAATTATGGAAAGGAAAACCAGCTAATGTAAAATATTTCAGAATCTTTGGAAGCAAATGTTATATCAAAAGAGAAGATCAAAATTTGGGTAAGTTTGAATCACGTGTTGATGAAGGTATCTTTGTTGGTTACTCATGCAAAAGAAATGCCTATAAATGTTATAATTTAAGACGAAAATAGATAGTGGAGAGCATAAATGTTACATTTGACGATGATGGTGTTCTAACGAATAATGATGAGGATCTAGAATCTTTGAAACTTGAGACAGAGGCTGAAAAAGACACAGATAAAATTCTAGAACAAGAAGCAACTATCAACCAGGAAGAAGTAAATAATGATCATCAAGATATACTAGAACAACAACAAGAAGCTCCTCCAAAGAGAACAAAAGAATGGATTCAAAAGAACCATCCATCAAATCAAATCATTGGTGACATAAATGAAGGTCGACAGCTTCGTTCATCACAACAAGCTCACATTTATTTTCTAGCAACCTTTGAGCCTAGTAGTTTTGAGGAAGCCAGCCAGAATGAACATTGGGTAGTAGCTATGAATGAAGAATTGGATCAAATCGAGAAGAATAACACCTGGGAATTAGTTCCATGACCAAAAGATAAAAATGTCATTGGGACTAAATGGGTGTTCAGGAACAAATTGAATGAAGATGGGAAGGTTACCAGAAACAAAGCAAGATTGGTTTGCAAAGGCTATGCATAAGTGGAAGGAATTGATTTTTACGAAACATTTGCACCAGTTGCCAGAATGAAAGCCATCCAAATGTTTCTCGCCTATGCATGTTCAATAAAAATCAAAGTCTACCAAATGGATGTTAAGTTAGCATTTCTGAATGGAGAATTAGAAGAAGAAGTTTACATCGAACAACCTGAAGGTTTTCTACTATCACAAAAAGAAGACTATGTCTGCAGGTTAAAGAAGGCTCTATATGGTCTCAAGCAGGCTCCCAGAGCATGGTATGCTCATCTTGATGGATATCTACGTCAAAAAGGGTTCAAGAAAGGTACTGTTGATAGCTATCTTTATGTACAAGTAGATAAAGGTAATTTAACAATCATTGAGGTATATGTGGATGAGATAATATTTGGTAGAAATGATGATCAACTAAGTAAGAAATTTTCTACAAATATGCAAAGTGAGTTTGAGATGTCTTTACTTGGTGAGCTGACATACTTCTTAGGGCTTAAAATATCTCTACAAGAGAAAGGAATATTTATATATCAAGCCAAGTAAATCAAGGAAATGCTCAAGAAATTCAAAATGGAAGATTGAAAACCCGTCCTTACTCCGATGGTAATAGGTTGCAAATTGAGCATAGACGACTCATCTAAGGATGTGGATCAGAGGTTTTACAGATCCATGATTGATAGTCTTCTATACGTATTAGCTTACCGACCAAATGTTATGCAAGTAGTTGGATAAGTAGCAAGATTCCAAGTAGCAGCAAAAGAATCGCATATTATTGCTGTCAAAAGAATTCTTCGATATCTAAAGGGAACAGAAGAATATGGCTTGTGGTATCCCAAGGGTAAAAATCTCCTCATTCAAGACTTTACAGATGCAGATTGGGAAGGAAGCGTTGATGATCGTAAGAGTACTAGTGGAGCAACATTCTATCTAGGTGGTTTTCTTGTATCATGGTTGAGCAAAAAGCAAACCTCAATCTCATTATCTAAAGCAGAAGCAGAATACATTGTAGTGGCAGCATGTTGTACTCAAGTCCTTTGGATGAAACAAACTTTTCAAGATCTTCAAATACAATTCAGTGAGCCTATTCCCATATTTTGTGACAACACCAGTGCCATCAGCATCTCCAGGAATCCTTTCGTGTATTAAAAAAAAAAACACATTCCAATCAAATATCATTTTTTTTAGAGAACAAGTCGCTGAAAATAATATCAAAGTTGAGTATGTTGGTACAAAAGAGCAAATCACTGATATCTTCACTAAACCTATACCTCGTGAAGCATTTGAATATCTTCACCAGAAGCTTGGGATTATCCCAAGTTCTCATTAGATTGTCCTTATTCACAATATAAAGGGGGAGTGGAAGTGTGTACAGGTCCACAAGATGGTTGTGTGTCAGGGGGAGTTACCTTTGCCATTGATGTCAAAAGGGGAGAGAATGTTCTAGGAAGAGGTGTCATGATCGCAGGGGGAGTAATTTTGTTGCCATCAAGGCCAAAGGGGGAGATTGTTGATCAGCGGTTGTCATTGATGTCAACCCAAGAAGCACCAGGGGCTACCATAATATTTCATGGGAATTTTGACCTACCAAATTAATATATTATGGGTCAAGAATATATGGCACGCCATAAAATTCTTCACGGTTTGAGAGATATTCATGTTTGAAGTTTGTACCCCCAGTTAGTGGGCTAAAACCCCATGGGGTTGTGGCATGGGTCATTGAAAATTCATAATTAATATTTTTTAAGCTCCTAAAATCACTCCCACGTTCACTTGTTGAAGCCCCTCTCAACCTAAGAATTTATATAAATTGTGATCCTCATATCCTCCTTATGCAAGGGATTTCACCATCTGAAACAGGTCATCGTGGAGTTTTCGCTCTAACATTTTTCCTACGAAGGTTAAGAAGCTGAAATTTTTATGAGGAGAAGCCAAAAGCCTGAGGAAGCTCTTATAGAAATTTTAGATCAAGGTGCATAATATTTTAGGAGATATGATCTGTGGAAGTCAGTGTTTTTGCAGGCTCTTGAAATTCATCTCAAAGAAGTGACCTTGGGAAAATCGTCATAACTCTCTCTCTCTGAGTATCGGATTGGAATTATGTAGAAAGTGAAAAATAATGCATGGACTATAGTGTTCGATCTATCAATTTCAGAGCTGAATGAAGAAACAGTGACACGTGGCATGCCATACAAGTTTGCTCTACTGAAACAGTCCATAATTAGGGCATTGTGAGAGATTGGGAATAACTCTCTCTTGAAGAATCCAAATTGGGTCAGACCTATGGCATTGGAAAGAAGACTCAAAGGAATACTACAAGACCGAAAATCACATATTGAGGATCTAAAATAACATAGATACACCAGATTCAATATCAAGCTCATAGAAGGCAAGAAAAAGCTAGATCATGTGTTGTCAATGGCTACAAAGAACCAGAATTTCTAGGCAAACAAAGAAAAGCAAGGTGTAGCAGAGGGTAGCATGATAAGAGCAGAAACAAAGGTGCAGAAAAACAACAAGAAGTTCATCACATGAAGTCTTCAAGTGGGCAACACTACATACAGTCACTTTAAAGGTATCATTGTACCAAGTCATTGTAAACACATTATTGTAAAAATTGTTCTAGTGTCTATCTACCAAGAGTTGAAGAGGCAGTGTCGGGAGGTCTAGGATCATCATTAGGTGGTTGCGTCATAGTTGGGGTTATGGTCTAGAATTTATTCTTCTTCTACATCATTCTAAAGTGGACCATTTTCCCTGGTACGAGATCCCATTCTTCTTTTATTCTTCTATAGGGTGGTAGGGTGGTGCTAGGGTGAGTTGTAGCTCATTGGGTGTAGGGGAATCCGTTTAGTTGAATACTAAAGAATCTCTGGAATTGGAGTGTCCATCCAATGGGAGATGGAGAAGAATTATTTTCTAGATTCTAGGAAGTTGGAGCTTTATTTTCAATTGGAGTTGAATATTAAAGAATGATTAGAAAAACATTAGGTGGTTTTTGTCCCGGAGTGGGTTTCCACCTTAAAAAATATGTGCATTTGTGTTCCTTTTGTTTACTTCTATCATTGTACAAACACTGATAATAATTAAAGATTAACTAAGGCTCTAATTGAAAGGAATACTAATTCACCCCCCTCTCAGTATTTCCAACAAACAGTAGTAGAAGAAGAACTGTTAGGAGGTGTTGTAGTTGGTTTTTGTAATCCAGTTACAAATGAGCTCCAGTCAGGTAAAGGAATACCATATTTTCTTAGAAAGAATTCAAATGGGTCTAATTCCTTCAAACTATCCAAATATTCCCTCTCTAATAATAACTCTGATGTGACTATTCCCTATAATTCTTCTTTATCTTTTTAGGTCACTAAGGCTGAGGTATAAATACCTCTTCTTTACAGGTCTAAAAAAATCTTAGTCAATTCATTTTCATATTCAGACCTAAACAAGAATTCCTAAATTTTATCATCAAACCTTTTATCTTCAAGACTTCTTAAAACTTTAGAGGAAAAAGCTCTTGAATGTGATGGAGTACCTTATTTTGAAGAGCTGACTTGAATGCCTCTAGAAATTGTTCTTGGATTATCCACTATAGTTGGTGGGTTAGGATCTGGATTGCTCCTCTTGTATCACCTTCTCGAAGCCACCATTAAGCATGAAATTGTGAAATGGAGTCACCAAGGTAGACGCAGCCTCGAACAAATTCTGAGCTCTTGCTACCTTCAAGAGTTCAACTTCAATTTTGCACAAAAACTTTGGAAAATTAGTCTTCAGGATCCCGAGAGACGCACCAAAATGTTATCACCAAATTGATCTTGATTGGATTCTCATAAATCAACTCAATGTAACTCTTTGAAACCACTTCTAACTAAAAATTATCCTCTCCAGCTTCAGAGGGCTCTCTCAAGGGGAATTTATGATTTTGAATAATGATAGTACTAGATGGCTAACTCTATGGAATGGTAACTTATTTTGTATGATTGCAGGTTGAAAAATGTAGGCTCTCTACCATTGGGCTTATGGGGTCAACAATCAGTAGTCTTAGTGACAGTGGTTCTTCACATGGAAGTTGAGGCAGATAGAGGTTTTCAAAAAAGATAATTCACACATAAAAAATAGGAAAACACAGCCATTTCACCACTAAAGGAAGTTAGAGCATAATATTATGAATTCTAAGTAATTGGGGATGAAATCTACTGCAAATGATTAAACATAGGATAAAGATCAATAAGACATCAAAAACATCATGAGAATCTCAGGTTTGGAAGTAGAATGTCACTTTGTATTACTGATAATAGTAAAAAACATACAAGTAGAAATTTGGTGCAAATATTCTCCAACCCCTTGCTTCTTCGATGGTTTTTCTATAAATAGACATTCTTTACAATATGGATGATCTAACTGGTGGCTAGATCATCGAATTCTACTATGACACCTTTCATAACTGAAATCAATAACTTAAAACATAAAACTGATAGCTACCTTTAAAGAAACCAACCCTTAATAGGACTCTAACTCCTATTTATTACATTCCCTAATCCTATCTGTGAAATAGTTACATGATGGTTACATAATGAATGTCACATGCTCGAAGGACACATGACTAAGTTCACCACTACTTTAGATACTTAAAGAACCCCTAAATATGTGGAGCATAACCTTGTTTTCTAAGAATGGGTGACCTTCATCTTCAACGTTGTTTTGACTGATGAACTAGCTTCATGGCTGTAATATCCCAAATCTGGAATAGCACAGCAAGCCTGCTGAAATAATGCACTCCTGGGAGATTGATGCACAGAAATGAGTTTACAACCCTTGGATCCCTTAGATCAGCAGATCTGGAGTCTAGATCCAAAAGGGGAGCAAAAACAAATCAAACCAGGTGTGGTAAACAGATCTCCCACTCACTAGTCTAGCTGAAAAACACCCTACAAGAGGGGTTGCAGCTATGCACAAAAAAATTCTTCAGAAATAATGAATTCTTGGACAGTATGAGTAGGAGGCCATCAAATATTATTAACTTATGAGTATACAGTAGCAAATCAGAATTACAATGAATACAGGAGACAATAGAGCAAGAAATCTTCAGAAAAGAAGGCTGCAGCACATATATAAACTGCAAAATGGCTTAACAGTGATTATTTTGAGGAGCTACAATAGCTGAATATTACAACTCAGATCTAGGAAATACCTGTGGAAAAAACATCAGATCCATTTCAGATTTGGAAACTAGATAGTATTATTTACAAGATCCCCTTAGGGTTTTGACCGAATCATGCATAACAAAGAGTAGATATGAGTTTTAAGTTGAAAATCTAGAAAATGCTTCAGAAATTTCTGAAGATGACTTTACATTAAAATAGATTAGATCTAAACAGAACATGGATCAGTAACCTAATCCATGGATCACCAAAGTGAAAGCAGAGCCCAACACCATATATCTCTCATCAAAAATGGGATCAATACACCTTGTAGAACCTCTAATGAAAATAATGCAGTTCCTCAATGAAAACTGCATTGTAGCTTGAATAACAATGATGGCCTGATGCCAAGATACAAATCTGAAGCTTAAACAGTGGATGCGCTCTTCTAGAAGGTTAAAAAACACACTGCATGAGAAGAGGCTCCCATACAAGCTAGATCTCTGCAGATCTAGAATCCCACTTGCTGCAGCTTACAAGAGAAAGCAAACCCTCACTGGATCTACGCTACAATTGGAAGTAGATCTTGGCCCAAGCTTGATAATGGGTCAAATCAGCAAATACTCCTCCAATAATCCTCAAGGGAAGAGGTGAAATCCCTGCATAGGAACTCCAAGTGCTAAGCAACACAATTCTCCACTAAACAGCAGAGAATATTATTTGTCTAAACAGACAAGATACTCATAAATATAATCAATCAACAACCTTCTCTTGCTACCTTCCACTTCCTTTTATAAGATGAAAGCCTTTACAAACCCTAAACCACCTTGATGAGTTAGCTCCTTTGACATGAGGGACCTCCTTCTAGAATTTTGTTGTCCCTTTATGAGATACATTAAATCTAGATAGTGTTGTATATTTGGTCAAGGTTGACCCAGTCTCATAGCTCAAACCCCTTTCACACCTGCAAGTGATTTATTTACATGGCCCTGATTTATCCTTGTTCACATGGGCATTGATTTATTCAGTCTTTTCAGGAGTTTTAAATGTCCTCCTTTATTCGTTTATTCATGCAACAGAAAGTAAAACAAAAATGAATATTCCTCTTAGCTTAGGCTAAGTAGGATTATTACAGTCCTCCCCTCCAAAATTTTGCTTGTCCTCAAGCAACTAATAGGGTAAGAGTTGTAGTAATTCTCCTCCTCCATTGATGGCATCGTTAATGATCAAATCTTCATCATAAGCCAAGTGCTCCTCAAGCCAATACATCATGAATTGTTCCTCCAAGGTCAACATAAGATGTGCATATTCCATCCCACCAGGAGTGAAAAACTCAACAGAAATAAACATGGTTGGAGAAATGATCCATCTAAAACATGTATCATGAGGTACAGGTAGAAGTTCCAAACTATGTGGTACATACAAGCTACCCATCTTCTCTCCATACAATCCCATAAACAATACAACTATATCATCCAAGTATGGAAGCAAGACTACATATATGGAAACAGAAATCTGAGCTTGAAGAGGTGGGTCAAAATCGCACATGTGATGCCAGCGCAATGTAGCACCTGCCTGCATTAGATCAAGGTGTGGTAAGTGGCATTCCCACCACACATGTGCTGCATGAGTTGCCTTAACATGGCTGAAGATGATAGATATAAGTTTGGTGCCTTTGGAAAACACCCATCATGAGAAGGAATCTCCCTTTGCACAATAAGGGAGTGGCCAAGTTCAACATCTCTATTGACCCACCAAAACCCATGAGATCCACATGATCTTTCACTCCATTTAGGAGTCATATCATGCAAAAACATGGCAGAGTAATGTGCTAAATCAGAAAATACAACTTGCTTGGCATTAACAAATCCTTTACCATCATAGTCCTCCATACACATAGAGTTGTGCATGAGAATTTCCCTCCTCTCAATTAAAGGAAGAGCTAGCTGAGATGACTCTTTCAAAGAGTCCACTGGCTGCCCCAATCCTCCATAGCTAATGCACTCTTGAAAGTGCTAATGTAATTCCTCTCTCATGCCTTCCCAATCAAAGCTCCTTATGATCAGGGTGTAGATCTTCATTGAATGCATATGGCTAAGGAAGAATTCTTCATGTGCCCCTTGTAGTATCTTCTACTTGAGCTTGGAAGCTCAAGCCAAGAAGACCTTACCATGATAATAGATGAATCCCCCTTGGACTATGTAGCCCTGTTCTTTCTGCATGTCATCTAGTATCATAATTGTGTGGATATCTTTGGAATACTCTACAAGCAGTTGAGATTTCCAATGCAGATCCACACTGCTCAACAATGACAACATTGTTGATACATCCACGGAAGTGCTTGTCATGTTGTTGATCTCCTTTTTGAAATTTCTCATGCCAAATTTTTTTGTTGGAAGGCTGATCCTCCCCTTTTTCTCCTCCCATAGCGTAGAATCCGAAAAGAGAGAGGGTGATAGTGATGTAGGGAGAAATTCCCCCTCATCCTTGAGCTGTCTCAAGCCCTCCAACGTTGTAACTTGGTTTCTCATTGCTCCAATCCCTCCTAGGTCTAGATTTGGAGCAGCACTTTGTGAGGCCTCCCCCACAAGACTTGAATCTAGTGGCATCCTAGGTGGCTTGCCACTAGATAGGAATGTCCCTTGCAGCATCCTCATGAACATAAGAGAAGGGACTATAAGATACCTGCTTCCACTGTGAAAATCCATCTTTGTTGTTTGTGTGGAAGTACTAGGTGAAGGATAAGTGTTCATGCCTTGAATCATTTGTGGTTTCCCACTCCTCAAGTCCACCCAATCCATCTGCAAAGCTTTCAAATCAGTGGTCACCTTCCCCAAAGTAATCAACCATTGGACACCCATAATGATATTGGTGTCTGGTATGTCAACTAGAAAAAAATGATCCACCACAGTGTAGGATCCCATAGTGATTGAGAGTGAGGGGACATATTGCATGCTTTTCATGGTTCTATCTCCTGGGACCAAAACAGAGAATCCCTCAAAAGTATCAATGGGGATTTCTCTCCTTTGCAAAAAATGAGCATCAATAAAGTTGTGGGTTGCCCCACTGTTAATCAGCATAGATACCCTCCAATTCATGATTGAACCTTGTACTATTAGGGTCAAGTACTTAGAAACTCCTCTCAAAGATGCAAGAGTCCCAATCATTGGAGAAAAGGCTCCATCCCCATCTCCAGATGATGTTGGATGTTCCTCATCATTATCAGCGATGTGACCCCTCCTAGTTTCATCATCTCCATCTTCCTCTTCAAAATCTGAGAAGAATCGTATGTAGTGTGCTTTCCCAGCAGCACATCTGTGTCCCAATGCCCATGACTCTTGGCAAGTGAAACACAGTTTCTTCTTTCTCAACTCCCTCTTGAGATCAATATCAAGAGGCTTCTTGAATGAGCTCTCCTTGAAAGGAGCATATTTTTCTCCCTTCCCTTTGGAAAGGTGAGGGGCCTTGCTCTAGAAAGTTGCCTTTGATTTTGGCAAGGAATCTTGAAGGTCTCTTTCCCTCTCAATGACATCATGAAAAGTGATGGGCTTGGTAGACTTAACCAACCCATGCAAAGGTTCCTCTAGGCCATCGATGAACATGTACACCCTCCTTGCCACAGATAGATCAAGAACCATGACTGATAATCTCAGAAACTCATAGATATGTTTTTTTGCATTCCCTGATTGCTTTAGCTTTGCAAGGCTTATGGAGGGTGCATCTGGATCCTTCCTGTCAAACCTATCCACCAGTCTTCTAGTAAACTCAGAATAGGTAGTCACATTGGTATGTCCCAATGTAAACAACCCATGGAACCACCAATTGTGTGCTTCACCTTCAAAGTGCAGTGTTGCAATATTGATGGCTTCAATATTAGGGACTTTGTTCAACTGAAAGTAAATATATAGCTTTTGTACCCATGCCTTGGCAGAACTGGAAGATGATCCATCAAAATTGGGCAAAAATAATCTGCCCATAGAGTGGTGTCTATCATGATTATGAAGGAACCCACCATCTCTATACTGATGCCTTGGTCTTCTTCTCCTTGAGGTGACAGAACTCTTGGAAACTCAAGCGGTCTCTAAATCTCTGATTTTGAGATTCATATTCCACAAAGTAGTCTTTAATAGAAGCTTTCTCTTGTGGTCCTTCATTCTCCACAACCAAGAGGTAGGCATAGTGGAGCGTTGTGAAGCTTTTGGGGCTTGTGGCTGGTTCACTAGTTGACCAGTCCAGTGATGAGACATGTCAGAGCTTTCCTCTGGATGAAATCTCCCAGGAGATTCCCTCATTCTGTCCATCCTCATCTCTTTGATCTCTTTGGAAAGATCTTGCATGGCCACCAAAAAATTTCTTGCAAACTCTTCTCCTTCTTTATCATCTATAGTTTCAGGGGTTTTACCCTTGTCTTGCTCATCAGTAGTGTAATAAAAATTCTTGTGACTTCTATTCTGATACATCTTCTCCCTCTCAGTAAGAGGTTCATCTTATTCTGAATGCAACATGGCTGTGATGCTCCAAGGAAAGAACAGGCTGTGCCAAGAAAGGAGCTCTGATACCACTATAATATCCCAAATCTGGAATAGCACAACAAGCCTGCTGAAATAACGCACTCCTGGGAGATTGATGCACATAAATGATTTTACAGCCCTTGGATCCCTTATATCAGCAGATCTGGAGTTTATATCCAAAATGGGAGCAAAAAAGAATCAAAATTGGTGTGGTAAACAGATCTCCCACCACCTAGTCTAGCTGAAAAACACCCTACAAGAGGGGCTGCAGCTATGCACAACAAAATGCTTCAGAAATAATGTAGTCTTGGATATTATGAGAAGGAGGCCATAAAATATGACTAAATTATGAGTATACAACAACAAATCATAATTATAATGAAGCTCTTTCAATATACAGTAGAATACAGGAGACAATACAGCAAGAAATCTTCAGAAAAGAAGGCCACAACACATATATAAACTGCAAAATGGCTTAAAAAAGTTATTTTGAGGAGCTTCAGTAGCTGAATATTACAACTTAGATCTAGGACAGATCTGTGGAAAAAATATCAGATCCATTTCAAATCTGGAAACTAGATAGTTTTATTTACAAGATCCCCTTGGGGTTTTGAACAAATCATGCATAACAAAGAGTAGATCTGAGTTTTATGTTGCATATTTGCAAAATGCTTTAGAAATTTATGAATATGACTTTACATTAAAATATATCAGATCTAAACATAACATGGATCAGCAATCTAATTCATGGATCACCAAAGTGAAAGGAAAAGCCCAACACCAAAGATCTTTCATAAAAAATGGGATCAAAACACCCTGTAGAACCTCTAATGAAAATAATGTAATTCCTCAATGAAAAATGTGTTGTAGCTTGAATAAAAATGATGGCCTGATGCCAAGATAAAAATATTAAGCTTAAACAATGGATGCACTCTTCTAGGAGGTTAAAAGACACACTCCATGAAAAGAGGCTCCCATACAAGCTAGATCTCTGCAGATCTAGAATCCCACTTGCTGCAGCTTACAAGAGAAAGAAAACCCTCACTAGATCTGTGTTGCAAGTGGGTCAAATCAGCAAATACTCCTCTAAGAATCCTTGAGGGAAGAGGTGACATCCTTGCATAGGAACTCCAAGTGCTAAGCAGCACAATTCTCCACTAAACAACAGAGAATAGTATTTGTCTAAACAAACAAGATACTCAGAAATATAATCAATCAACAACCTTCTCTTTCTTCCTTCCCATTCCTTTTATAAGATGAAAGCCTTTGCAAACCCTAAACCACCTTGATGAGTAGCTCCTTTCACATTAGGGGCCTCCTTCTAGAACTGCAATGTCCCTTTATGAGATACATTGGATCTAGACAACGTTGTAGATTTGGTCAAGGTTGACTCAGTCTCACAGCTCAAACCCCTTCCACACCTGCAAGTGATTTATTTACATGGTCCTGATTTATCCTTGTTCACATGGGCATTGATTTATTCAGTCTTTTCAGGATTTTTACATGTCCTCCTTTATTCATTTATTCATGCAACAGAAAATAAAACAAAAATGAATATTCCTCTTAGCTTAGGCTAAGTAGGAATATTACAATGGCACTCCCTTTGAGTCATACATATCTACTAATAAGGTCCATTGACATGCTGGAGGTCTCCAACTGGAAAAATGGCTTCAAGCCTGGGGTATGCTATGAAAAGTTGCAAAAAACCAGAAATTTCTCCTTTCAAGATTATCTTAAAAAATTATCCTCCGGCTACAAAATTGAGGTTCTCTGCATGTTATGAACCTCCTAAAACATATTTCATCTTACCTTATCACTCTTGTGGTGTTTCCTCCTCATTTACAATCAGTTGACTAATGGCATCCTCTACCACTGTCATTTTCAATCCTTTCTTTTCCAACTCCACATGAATCAAATCCAATTTCTCCTATAGATCTTGCACTTGGTTTTTTAATGCTTTGTTCTTGGATCGCAAGTGCAGGTTTATATTTCTGATGTGTTTGACCTCTCCTCTTAGTGGCTGAGTCCATTTATCAAATTTTCTATATTTTCCAAGGTCTTTGAAACACTTATGACATGTTCTTCCCATATTTCCTTCATTTTTTCAAATTGAACCTTCTGAAATTTGTGTTTCTTTGCCTCTTTCTTGAAAACTGATATCTCCTCCCCCTGCCACCTTCAAGTTCTCTTTAAGGGTTTTAATTTCTGATTTTTCACTAATTTTCTCTTTAACCTTTCTTTTTTTTATGATAATCAACTCTTCTTTTGCAGGTGAAGACAATTCTACAATGATTGTTTGTTGAGCAGTTTCATTGACCTTCTCAAACTCTTTGCTATTTTCCATGAAATTTCTTGCAACCTTTAAATCTGCTAGAAACTAGCTTGACTTGATGAAGAAAATCTCCAGAAATCCACTTACATGTAAAGATAAAGTAGTGTATGACAAAAATACTAATTGGGTAAGGTTTTATGGTCTAAATGATAGCACATGCATTAATCATGACACATGCATGCTAAAAAGGGTAATGATGACCTCAGACATGGCTTTATACGTTTGAATTAACCATAACAGACTCGAATGACCACCACCCTAACTCCTCCAATCATGATCTGACATTTCATATCAAATTTGACAAGACAGGCAAGAAAACAAGTTTTCGTAGCATAGCTAGTTTATCTTCTAACAGTTTCGCTATGAAACTATTAGGCAGTTTCGTAGCGAAAATTGTTGTTTTAATGTATAAAACGCTACAAAAAGTTGAAAAACTGGCTTAAGCACCTTTTTTAATTTAAATGCATTGGGAATGAAAACTTACAATATATGATGAGTGATGGGACATGACATGACCTAAATAGAGGTGGCCTTGAACCTTAGGATAGGTTAAACATGTAAATAAAATGAAACTTTTCCTATACCAACTTGAAAGGCTTAAGAAGACCTTATCCTTTTTGATAAATTAATTGTATGACCATGTCAAGTAATGCTTCACAATTTTATGAGTGATAATAATAATTATTAACGTTCATAAAATTGACCATTTGTAATGTTCATTGCGTGATTATATTTCTCAACTTTATATAAGGGAGGACTTTATGGTAACTTACCTCAGAATTTCTGAGAAACATGCATTCGAAAAGCCAAAATTTGCTTTCAAGTTGTACAGTAACATTGTTCTCCCCAACTGGGTATACTTTGACTGACCACCATGTCCAAAGAGAGGGGTGCTGGAGGAAAATTTAAGGCTTTCGAAAAAGTTGTCAATGATATGAACATCATTCCCTAGCTGATCATCATTTTGGAATGCATATAACAACATTGTCTCCATGGCTATTGTATCCCTTAAGTAATCATACATACCAAGCTCTATTTTATTGCCTCCATTGCCAGGTTGTGAAGAACTACTATTGATGTAGTCATTCCTAATTGGTGAATCTGGACGTAGTAGGAATTGAATCGGTGGTTGATTCAACCATTCTTGGTATCGTTCCTCTCCAATTTTTTCTCTTAATTCAACCTTCTCTCAATTTGACATTGTCGTGGGGTGCAACGAAGATGGTAGGTAGGTCACTCATCATCACTAGAATCCTAATAATTTCAAAAATATATTTGAACATGATTAGTACAAAATATATGATATCAATTAGTAATAACGTTGACAATGCATTATTAATTTGTTTGACGTTGAAATAATTATATTAATATACCAAACACTAATTATTACCATCTGTTAGCACTATTTTTTATTCCTTTCAAAGCTGCCCTCTCCGTCATTTTTTTTGGCCTCTAGCTCCTTATGATTCAATTCTTTCAAAACCCCTTTTTAACTATTAAAATTCAAGTTTTATAGTTAAAAAAAGTAGCTCTGCCCACCCACTAATAGTTGTATCATATATCCCTTTAAAATTACCACTTATATCATTTACCGCAGCTCCACCCCCCACAATCAGCCTTTAATACATATCATATATGTTACTTTCCGCACTCAATCATATGGAAACCCTTACCTTTCATCGCAATAGGCGTTTCACAGATCCAAACTTCATACATATCAAAATTGTCGTCTCCTACAAAACCCTCCAAAATGTGATTTGCGGGATTAGTGGGACCCATATTGCCCTTTTATACGCCTCAAATGATTTGAAATCCTTTATATTATGGTTCAGGTAGCCTTTATCATATTACCATTACTTAATTATTTTTTCACTTGTCCGCTTTTAAAATCCTGCAATGGGTTCCATCACCTTTCGCATCACAAGTTCGCAACATTACTTACCTTTTCCATTCACCTCCACCTTTCTTTTTCCCCGTTTGCGATATAGTGGGACCCTTCCCGCCACGTCACCTCTGTTCTCATCGCACGCTGCACTTAATGATTTTTATCCTTTAACTCTTGTTCCTCATAACATAAACCTTAAATCTTGCAATTTGCAGTATTGAATGGACCCCATCTCCGTCCTACCACATCACCCTCCGTTGTCCAACATCGCACTTCGCGAGTTTTAGCCTTTAACTCCCATTCCTCATAACATAAACCTTAAAAATTGCGATGTGTGATATTAACGTGGAAGTGATGAAGTTCAAAACTAAAGCCTAATTTATTTCAAGTCCGGGTGTATGAGGTTTTTACACTCTTTTATGAAGAAAGGACTAAACACGGTAGAAGGACTCGGGTGGGATAAGACCCGACAAAGAGAAAAGGGCATAGTAATGCTGAACGTTTCGGTAATAAGGAGATAGACACCACAGGAAAAGTCGGTAAAAGAGCGTTCATACAGAACTATGATGATATAACAAAAAGAATGGAAAAGAGCAGTAAACACGGCTAGAACAACAATCAGATCTATTGAATCAACTAGTGCAACATCAAATTTAATAATCCAGCAGTGGTTTTCTGAAGATAGTTAGGGCAAGTGGCAGAAAGAAGCTTATGTGGCAGTCAAAAAGTTTCATGCTTCATATTTCTAATCCTCAAATCATTCACCAGTTCTAAATTTATGCAACAATTGTATTTGTTTACTAGTTTTAGTTTATTTTATTTAATTTCATTCCTAAAATTTAGCAAGAGATTGTTTTGTGCAAATCTATTTAAGAGTTGAGTTTTATGTAATGGTGGAGATGGTTGGTGGCACAGGGCCTAATGCCTTGGCCCTGTTGCTAATCCTCATGCTATTCCTGAAGTTGTGTATTGTTGAACACATAATATATTCCAGTTACACTCTTGAGGATTCACAAAATCATATGGTGTGTGTATTGTTTTCCATTCTCTTT
Organism: Pinus albicaulis; assembly: GCA_034641835.2. Lineage (NCBI taxonomy): Eukaryota > Viridiplantae > Streptophyta > Pinopsida > Pinales > Pinaceae > Pinus > Pinus albicaulis. Next base: position 326,705,366 of record CM076579.1, on the reverse strand, counting down.
TTACATACTTTATCTGTCTTTCTAGGTTTATCATAAAAGTTCTATCTTATGTTTTTATAAGTCTTGTGAACCTCCAAGTCATATGGATCTATTTTTGTAAGTCTTGTTCCAAGCTTTCCTGATGCAGTATGGATTGAAGATTGTTCATAAGCATTCCTTGAGGTGGAATTAAACCATGTTTCATGTTTTTATAAGTATTTTGATCTAGCATGCATGTTAATATGTTTTTTTCATTCTTGATTCACCAAGCATTCCCTATTCACGAGATCATGTTAGTCAGAATAATTCCTTGTAATGGGATTCTTTAAATGTAAAGCGACATTCTTATAAGTCTTTTAAAATCATTCTTTCACTATACATTTCAACTCTGGAATTTGTGTCATTTTTTCCTCCCAGTAGTGGATTTCTATCCTACAGACCCACTATCTTTCTCCCATTCTTCTAATCATTGAAATACAGATTTTTCTACCACATAATATATACGAGTGCCCTCATATATACATTACTTTCAGATTTCTTGAGATCCAACCACTTTCCAAAAAATCCAATCAAATCATAAGAAATTGCCTTAGAGCTTAGGATGTGTTTAATCAGGCATTTGAAGCGGTCCAAGTGCTGATTCCAGTGCTAACACCATCATTGTCCCTGGATTGTGGCTAGAATATGTAATATTGTTATAATTGGCAGGGTGAAGCAGTTTTCCATTTTCATCTACCAAATGCGCCTTGCGATATGCTGCTCCTGATAAGAGCTTCTGATGTTTTGGAGATATTTGATTATTTTGTGCATATGAACTCGTTTATGAATCTGCATGAACCTACAAATTTGTATACATTATAAATTTTATTAAGTTGATTGACATGGATAAAAAAATAAATTCAATTAGATAATGAAAATATAAATAAAATATGAAGTAAATATTACATCTCGAGCTGGATAGGGAGAACTCCGCGATGGAATTTGAGAAATATTATGGAACGAGATGGATTTTGAAGAATTTTCCATTCGATATAATTATGATATTTTCTCTCTACATTTGAGAAAAATCAAAAATAAATTTTAGTGCACACACCTAAAAGTAAGTTCGGTGCCTTAAAAATGGACTTATTGTTATCGATGCTTATGTACAGATAACCGCACCAGTGTTGTTTTAGTTACTATGCACAGGTGATGTGTTATTAACTAATGCACCGGTGTGGTGTTATTAATTGATGCACCGGTGATGAAAAGCCACAAATAAAAAAACTAAACTTTAATTTTTTAAAGTGAAAAAAAAACGATAATTAATTGAAAAATGGGCAGAAAAATATTTTCGAAAATCTAATTTCATAAAAAATTCTTTAGATACTAAAAATTTTCATTATTTCACTATTTTTGCAAAACAATTTAGCCAAATATTTGCACGATACATACGTGGAGCAAGAGAGCATGAGAGCACTGTGGAGCAGGGAAATACTTTCGAACAGAACTATTCAGACAATCAAAGTTCTGAACCTTTGGTGATTCAAACTTTGTAGCATAGAATTTCAAATGATCCCGTGATTAAATTTTATTGGTTTTTTTACATTTTCTACATTTTTTTTTATGCAGTAAGTAAGAAATTTCAATTTATTGTTCATTTTCAAAAACAAAAAACAAAAAAATCCATTTTTACCCTAAACCCTTCATTATTTTTGTTTTTGCCCTTGCTTCTTCCTGTTTCTATGATTTCAGAATTAGGGATTTCCATTTTAGATTTATAGGGTTTGTCTTGCTATATATATAGGCCTATGACATCTAACCTACGCGACGAATTGCATATTCAGATCCCAATCCATGTTGACCCTTGCGTGAATTTTTAAAAAACATAATTTTTTAAATCGGTGTGCCCTACGTAACCTAGCACACCGGTGCACTAGCTTATCCCAGCGCACCACACATGTATTGTTTGATAATTTTTTATTTTTTTTTATAATATGTGTGCTATATGTAAAATAGGGTACCGATGCGCTATTTCATTATAGCACACTGCTCACATACTATTTGGAAAAAACAATTTTTTATTTTGTGTTTATCGGTGCACCATGTAACATATAATGTGTTGGAAATATGATGCAGAGTGTTGTCCTTGATGGCAACCCACTGAATGAAGATGAAGACATGCGACTGTTGACATGTGTTGTCCTTGATGGCAATCCACCTGATGAAGTTATGCTTGACTTGATGGACTTAGTAAATGATGTAAATCTGATGTGGTATAATGTTTGATGTTGAGTGTTGTCCTTGAAAGGCAACCCATCTGATAAAGATGATGACAACTTACTTGATGAAGTTGTGCTTGATAGAATATGTTCTTGATGAAGGAAATCTGATGTATCTACAGTGAGTACAGAAGGCAATGAAGAAAGATTTTCAGCATGTGCTAGATTCTATGATGAAAAAGAGTATGTCTCTAGGTATACGCGGATTGGCCTAGGGGAAGTCGCGTATGCACGCGGAAAAGAACGTGCCAAGTCGCGTATGGGCTAAAGCGCTCAAAAAGTGCAAAACCAAGGGTAAACACCATGGTATTGACCCATTGTATTGGGTAATGATCCGCCTAATTGACCCCGTCCAGGTAGTTTTGGGCTCATGGTATTGTTTTGGCCCATGGTATTGAAAAAGGGGCTCATGGTATTGAAAAAGGATAAACCTATATAAGGAGAACAAATTCATTGTGCATAATATGAGAGTGGGTGCAAGATGTCTGAGCTTGAATGAATACTTCTCTCTGAAGTATATCTGAATGAAAAGGGTTACACTTGAATGATAAATCTGAATATATGATGCACCAATGATGAAGAAGGGGATCTAGATCTGAATTGCTCTTGTATTTGCTAGATCTGATTATGGAAGGCTTAGATCTGTGATGAGGCGAGCATCTAGGCGAACATCTGTCTGAAGCAAAAGGGTAGATCTGAACTGAATATCTGATCTGATGAAGTATACTGCTCTGTAATAATTGAATATCTATACGCTACTTCGCCGCGGAGGAAGCGCGTATATACGCGGCTTCAGCGAAGAGAAAGCGCGTATGCGCAATAAAATATACACTGAGGTATACGCTGGTTTGTGTGGACGGAAGCGCATATATACACGACATCAGTGAAGTGAAAGCGCGTATGCAAACTAGGGTTTGCTGAAGCAAAGGGTATGAAATATCTGATCTGTTCTGCTGTGTTTCTACTATCTGATCTGTGTTGTTAAGTATCTGTTGGTGATGTATGTTTGTGCTTAAAAGTTTGGAAAGGGTCCAGTCTGGAAATATGATGAAACGTGGCCTGCAAGTGTTGTTCTATTGAATTTTTTGGATCCAGTGTGAAAATTGATGAAACGTGGTCCAAGGTGGTGCTGAAGGTAGTAGCCTTCAGTCAGGGGGTTGTAGCTCCCTTCCAGGAGAGGCTGGTAAACGAGTCAGGGGGTTGGAGCTCCCTTCCAGGAGAGGCTGGTAAACGAGCGCAGGTGGGTGCCTGCGTGCTGGTAGAGTCTGCACCAGCACATATGTTGTAAGATGTTTTTTCTATAATAAAATATTGAAGGCTGAGCAACTGCAGCGGTGGTTTTCTCCCGACTTGGGTTTCCACCTAAAAATCCTGGTGTTCATGTGTGATGCTTTGTGTGATGGTTTATTCTGTTCTTACTGCACATGTTTACTGTTTATTGAACATCTGATGAATGAATGATGGAATAATATAAGTGAAGATTTAATGACAAATCTAGATCTCTGTGTATACGCTAGTTTCATAAAGGGGATCCGCGTATATACGCTAGTTTACTGAAGGAAAGTAGCGTATGGGTTTTAAGGAATGGAAAAGTAAAAAGATTTGATTATGCAGTAAATACTGATTCACCCCCCCCTCTCAGTATTTTTCCCAACATAATGCACCAGGTCTCCTAGTTGACAGAGAGTATCGTACGATGGTCCCTTGTTTGCATGGGGCGTTTATAAAAATAGGCCGCACCACCCCCTCCATGACACCAAATGCTACAAAAAATAACACTAGATAATTTTTATTATTTTTTCATGTTAATTGGTGCGGTGGTTAACATGTAATGCACTGGTGCTCCTTGTTGACATAGATCATCATACGATTTTTTATACCATTTTGGTGGTGCATTTATAAGAACACAACACACAGACGTCGGTGTGTACTTCATTTAAAAGCGCATCCTTTTCTTTATTTTTTTTGACCTAGAAAGTTGACAATTTATTTATAAAATATATTAATGAATTATATGGTACATGTTTCATATTGATAAAGAAATGGCTGACAAGAGATCAAGTAACAAAAATACTAATAACACATGAAGAAAATAGAAAAAGGAAAGTTATTTCTAAATTCTTTACAAAAAATATTATTTTTGAACTATATGTAAGTTTAAATAATATGTATTGTTTGTTGTGTATCATGTAGAGCCACAAAGTGATGAAGCTCCCTAAGATTATTTCTGATCTAGGACTAGAAGAGCGTAAAATCTTGATGGAAAATTTTTAAAAGGATGAATCAGGTGAATGAAAAAAATACTATCGATCCAATATGAGTTTCTTTTTTTAATTTTCATTAATAATATACTTAAAATTATTAGATAACATGTTTAAAACAATATATTAATTCACATCTGTTTAATGTTCTACATGGACCAACAACTCAGAAAAGGAATGTTGTTATAAGAAAATGAAAAAAATAGAAAATGAAAATGAAAATGAATTTCTCCTTAACTCATTTGGAGTGGTGTTGGAGGTTAACGAAAGGGGGAAAAACTTTTACAAAAGTTTGAGGGATCTAGTGGAACGAATGTATAGATTTTATTTCCACTTATAATACCAAAATCAATCCAATGATTCCAAGAACCAAATTTTATCTAAACTACAAGAAGAGTTTCCATAGAATTGGTCAATGAGACATGTGAGACTTTAATAGCAACAACATAAAACAACAAAAAATAAGGAATGAAAAAGTAATATTCCTTTAAATGTTTTTCTATAATTATTTATAAATATCACTTTTGTTATATTTAATTTTCATATATCAATATAAAAATTAAATAGTTTATTGTCATGTTGTTGGGAAAAATACTGAGAGGGGGGGGTGAATCAGTATTTACTGCATATTCAAAACTTTTACTTTTTCTTGCTTCTAAAACCCATACGCTACTTTCCTGATACAGACTCGCGTATATACGCGGATACCCTTTATGAAACTCGTGTATACACATAGATATAATTATGTCATTAATTCTTCACTTATATCATTCCATCATTCATTCATCAGATGTTTAATAAACAGTAAACATGTACAGTAAGAACAGAATAAACCATCACACAAAGCATCACACATGAACACTAGGATTTTTAGGTGGAAACCCAAGTCAGGAGAAAACCACCGCTGCCGTTTCTCAGCCTTTAATATTTTATTATAGAGAAAACATCTTACAACATATGTGATGGTGTAGACTCCTACCAGCACGCAGGCACCCACCTGCGCTCGTTTACCAGCCGCTCCTGGAAGGGAGCTCCAACCCCCTGACTCGTTTACCAGCCTTTCCTGGAAGGGAGCTACGACCCCCTGATCTCATTTACCAGCCTCTCCTGGAAGGGAGCTACAACCCCCTGACTGAAGGCTACAACCCTCAGCACCTCTATGGACCATGTTTCATCAATTTTCACACTGGATCCAAAGCTTCCTTTAGGACACCACTTGCAGGCCACGTTTCATCATATTTTCAGACTGGACCCACTCCATACTTTTAAGCACAGTCAAACATGAAACTGATACATATAACTCACTGACAGATATCTGTAAACCAGCAGAACAGATTAGACTTTTCTTACCACAGACTTCAGCAAACCCTAGTTTGCATACGCGCTTTCCTTTCACTGATGTTGCGTATATACGCGCTTCCGTTCACATAAACCAGCGTATACTTCTGTACATATTACAGAGCTAATTTCATTGCGCATACGCGCTTTCTCTTCAGCGAAGACGCGTATATACGCGCTTCCTCTGCGGCGAACTAGCGTATGGTTCTTCAGACATTTAGGTCATTGCAATTCTTCAGAACAGATACATCACATAGATTTAACCCTTTACTTCAGACAGATGTTCGCCATATCTCAGATCTAATCATTCCATAAACAGATCTAGCAAATACAGATACATTTCAGATCTAGATATCCCGCTTCATCATTTCTTCATAGGTGCATCATAGATTCAGATCTATCATCAAACCTTTACCCTTTCCATACAGATATACTTCACATAGAAGTATTCATTCAAGCTTAGACATCTTGCCCCCACACACCTCATTTGCACAATGAATTTCTTCTCTTTATATAGGTTTACCCTTTTTCAATACCATGAGCCAAAACCACATTACATCCGATGGTATTCCTGGACGGGGTCATTTAGACGAATCATTACCCAATACAATGGGTCAATACCATGGTGGTTACCCCTGGGTTTTCACTTTTTGAGCGCTTTTGCCCATACGCGACTTGGCACGTACTTAACCGGCACGTACTTAACCGCGTGCATACGCGACTTCTCTTAGACAAATTTGCGTATTCCTTGAAACATACTCTTTTCATCATGGATCTAGCACATATTGAATTCCTTTCTTCATTACCTTCTGTACTCTCTGTAGATACATCAGATTTACTTCATCAAGAACATATTCTATCAAGCACAACTTCATCAAGTAAGTTGCCATCTTCTTCATCAAGTGGGTTGCCATTCAAACTCAGCATCATATTGCTAACTAACATTATTTCACATCAGATTTACATCATTTACCAAGTCCATCAGGTCAATAATAACTTCATTAGGTGGATTGCCATCAAGAACAACACATGCCAACACTCTCATGTCTTTATCTTCATTCAGTGGGTTGCCATCAAGGAAAACACTCTACATCATATTGCCAACAATCTCCCCCTTTGGACTTGATGGCAACCACGATGGTGTTTGATCACCACAACAGATAGGTACATTAAGAATACAATGACACCATGTCACTCTCCCCATTCTTTGACACCATTCTTTCTCTTCATTCAAACACCATGTCACTCTCCCCCTTTGACATCAAGGGCAAAGGGCGGATCAAAACCAACACACTCTCCCCCTTTTCTCCTCATGTAGAAGAAGCGTTTTGCAGATCTGAAATATACTGAAGTGACCAAGCTCCCCCTGAGTTCATGCTGAATCTTCAAACATATTTTTCGATGAAGTACATGACTCTATGAACTTCCTATCACCAAAGACTCATACTTACATCAAATATCCAACCAAGTGGATTTACATATGAGACTCAAGTACCCAACCAAGTGGGTTTACACATTTCAACTCAGCTACCCAACCAAGTGGGTTTACAAAATTTTACTCAGCTACCCAACCAAGTGGGTTTACAAAATTTGACAATTCCTTACATGACTGAATATTACAATTTTACATCATGGGTCTCAACAAGACCTTTTCATCAAAATAAAAATATGACCATTTATGACCATGACCAGAAAAACCTCAAGAGAGATCATATATCAGAACCACCATAATGCCAACAATGCATTATACTTAGCAAGACTAGGGCTCCCCCTGAAAATGTGCATCCGAACATCCTTTCCATATGACTAAGGCTCCCCCTTAGTTTGTGCATCCTGAACACTTTCACCAACAAATCATCAAGGCATCTTTATCAAAACATTAGAAATAGAATTATGAGAACTGGAACACCACCAGAGATACCAAACAGTATCAAAGATACCAAAAAGAACTGCAGCTGTGCTGAAGAGAGCTGACCCCAAACAGAAATTTGTCAGCAATCAGACATACACGGTTTTCTGTGCATGAACTCGCGTATATACGCGACTGTGTATCAGGAAATCTGCGTATCCAATACCATCTTCTATACTTTAACCAGATGTGATCCTCTATGAGAAAAAGACAGTGTTAGCTTCTTTCTAAGATATCTGAATGCTTCCCTGGAATAAAGATAGATAGAACAGAGTAGTTGTGTCTTCAAGCGTCATCCAATGGTTGTAGCATAAGTACATTAGTAACCAAGCCTTTAGATTCTTTGCAGCATCAATACATTCTTTCCAAGAGAAATTATCATACGAGAACAACATCTTCAAATATGTGTCAATCATCCATGTGGTCCAATGTCACCATGATCTTTAAGATCTAACATGAAGTAACATATGTAGGGAAAAGATCTCATCCATAGTAACAAAATCTGCATGATCTATTCTTATTTCTGAATCAAACGACTTCCAACTCATCCATGTGTGAGCACAAAAGGTACTTTTCAGCAAACAGGGCTCAAAATCTCATCATAATAAACCATATACCAAGTCATCATCTTTTGAGCATGAGTATCGCAATAACCAAAGAATAAGCAGTCATAGTGCCAACAATGCAATCATTAGTATTCAACCTGCTGCTCCCCCTGAACTAGTGCTCCTCCTTAACTTGTGCAACCTGAATACGTTCATCAGCAAGTCACCAGCAACAATCTCTGCATGAACTGTCCTTATCTCCGAATTATAAGACTTTCATCTCAGCAATGAATACTCTTCATAAAAAAGCAAACAGGAATCATCCATAATTTAGAACTGAGCAACTAAGTTGATACTGAGTTAATAATACAGTTATTAACAATCAGACTGATGCTCCCCCTGAACCTCTGCTCCATATCTTCAGCTATCGTATAAATTCTCTTATCATTAATGAATACGCGACTGTGTCTGCTGGAACTCGCGTGTATATGCGACTTTTGTTCATAGAACCCGCGTATGGAAAGTGAAGCATAGAAATTTTTCACATTCCTTCATCTCACCCTGAACTTGTACTTCCTGTACCTTTCTTCTTCATATCAGATGCTCTGTTAGAAATACGTATAACCAGAAAAATAAAATCAACCATGAGAGTCATCATACATTGCTCCCCCTGTGACGATACATTACTAAATCTCATAATGTATCCCACATCATTCCTGCAGTCAATAAGAGAAGTAAGCTTCAGAAGCGGATGACTACAGTAGGGTCAGAATTCCCTACGTTTCTGATTGGTCCTCCTTCTTTTTCCAAATTTTCTTGAACTTCCTAACTGTGTGCTGAAAATTGTCCACTTTCTCAGATCTGTTCAACCTGCATTCCTTTTCTACATGTCCATACTTGTTACAAGAATAACATCTCATGTGTCCAGAGAAATAAGCATAAGAATCATAATGAGTATTTCTAATCTTCCTCCTTTTACAATCAGCTGCTTTATGCCCATACTTGTTACATGAAAAACAATATCCCTTGAAGAAACAAGAGTACCTTTCTATGTAGGAACTGTTTGATTGAGGCTGAAATGATCTGCTCCTGCAATTTGCTGCAACATGCCCATAATTATGACATTTAAAGCATTCAACTTTATTGACTGATTTCCTTTGAGATTTCATCATTGTTGGTTGACCTTTTGTTTCTTTCAACACTTCGGGTTTTGCATTGACATCCTCTGAATTTTTAGCACTTCCTTGTGAGCTAGATTCTCCTTTAACAGTTTCATGGAAACCAAGACCAAGTTTGATAGCAGGAGACCTTTGATTGCTCAGAATATTGTCCAAAATATTAGTACTATCTTGAAACCTCAAAATTTTAACCTTTTCTTCTAATTTACCTTTGAGAATGTTTACCTCAACCTCCAAGGCTTGACATTGCTTTGTCATGCTTTCTTCCTTCCTTCTTCCATCTTCTACTTGATCCTTCAGATTTAGAATCTCTTCTTTCAACCAATTTTCGTTTTCTTCACATGTTTGTTGCAGCTCTTCATTCTTCTAATTTGACTTTTCCAGATCTTCTTTGAGAGAGATGATTTCTACTTCAAGGCCTTCCTTTTCAAATGGTTGTAGAGGTTCCTCATTCTTCTTACTTGATGCTTCAAGATCTACTTTCAGAGATATGTTTTCTTCTTCAAGTCCTGCATTCTTCTTATTTGATTTATCCAGGTCTTCCTTGAGGGAGATGATTTCTGCTTTGGCATTGATTTCATACTTCTTTCTTTCAGTCGCATTAGTAGGAATACTTGCTGGATATTGATAGCCTTCTTCCACGATTGCCCATACTTCTGCACCAAGACTTTGCAGATATGCATTTTTTTCGTACGTTCCAGAATATCAGATTGCTTCCATTGAATAGAGGTGGCTTTAGAGACATTACTCCTTCAAGACTTCCCATTGCGACGGATCTCCTAGGGTGGATCAAGCACGCGGGAAAAGGACTGCTCTGATACCAATTGTTGGGAAAAATACTGAGAGGGGGGGGGGGGTGAATCAGTATTTACTACATATTCAAAAAATTTACTTTTTCTTGCTTCTAAAACCCATACGCTACTTTCCTGATATAGACTCGCGTATATACGCGGATACCCTTTATGAAACTCGTGTAGACACATAGATCTAATTATGTCATTAATTCTTCACTTATATCATTCCATCATTCATTCATCAGATGTTTAATAAACAGTAAACATGTACAGTAAGAACAGAATAAACCATCACACAAAGCATCACACATGAACACTAGGATTTTTAGGTGGAAACCCAGAGTCAGGAGAAAACCAACTGCTGCAGTTGTAGCCTTCAATGTTTATTATAGAGAAAACATCTTACAACATATGTCTTGGTGCTGGCGCAGACTCCTACCAGCACGCAGGCACCCACCTGTGCTCGTTTACCAGCCTCTCCTGGAAGGGAGCTCCAACCCCCTGACTCGTTTACCAGCCTCTCCTGGAAGGGAGCTACGACCCCCCAATCTCATTTACCAGCCTCTCTTGGAAGGGAGCTACAACCCCCTGACTGAAGGCTACAACCCTCAACACCTCTATGGACCACGTTTCATCAATTTTCACACTGGATCCAACAACTTCAATAGAGCACAACTTGTAGGCCATGTTTCATCATATTTCGACAGCCCGGACCCACTCCATACTTTTAAAGCACAATCAAACATGAAGAAATTGATACATATAAATCAAACGGATATCGTAAACTTGACGGAATAGGATATGACTTTTCTTACACTTACTTGAAACCCTAGTTTGCATACGCGCTTTCCTTTCACTGATACCGCGTATATACGCACTTCCAATCACATCAACCCGCGTATACTTCTGTACAAATTACAGAGATGATTTCACTGCGCATACGCGCTTTCTCTTCATCAAACTCGCGTATATACGCGCTTCTTCTGCAGCGAACTAGCGTATGGTTCTTTAGACATTTAGGTCATTGCAGTTCCTTAGAACAAATACATTACTCAGATTTTACCCTTTACTTCAGACAGATGTTCGCCTCTTCTCAGATCTAATCATCCCCCAAACTGATCTAGCAAATACAAGTACATTTCAGATCTAGATACCCTTCTTCATCATTGGTGCATCATGCAATCAGATCTATCATTCAACTGTAACCCTTTCCATTCAGATATACTCCAGAGAGAAGTATTCATTCAAGCTCGGACATCTTGCCCCCACATTCATGATTTGCACAATGAATTTCTTCTCTTTATATAGGTTTACCCTTTTTCAATACCATGAGCCAAAACCACATTACATCCGATGTTATTCTTGGACGGGGTCATTTAGACGAATCATTACCCAATACAATGGGTCAATACCATGGTGGTTACCCCTGGTTTTTCACTTTTTGAGCACTTTTGCCCATACGCGACTTGGAACGTACTTTACCGCGTGCATACGCGACTTCTCCTAGACAAATCCGCGTATTCCTTGAAACATACTCTTTTCATCATGGATCTAGCACATATTGAATTCCTTTCTTCATTACCTTCTGTACTCTCTTGTAGATACCTTGATTTACTTCATCAAGAACATATTCTATCAAGCACAACTTCATCAAGTAAGTTGCCATCTTCTTCATCAAGTGGGTTGCCATTCAAACTTCTGACATCTTATTTGCTAACTAACATTATTTCACATCGGTTACATCATTTACCAAGTCCATTTAGTCAAGAATAACCATCGGTTCATGGATTTCCATCAAGAACAACTTGTACCAACACTCTCATGTCTTCATCTTCATTCAGTGGGTTGCCATCCAGGACAACACTCTACATCATATTGCCAACACATGTTACATTTTCAGGAAGGTTATCAAAATCTCAAAGGATGAACGAGCTGATATCAGAAATATCCCACTAGGAATGTCCAAAAAGGTGTACAAGGAGATGGTCAAAGAAATGGAAAAAATTGCATCGCAGGAGGAGCCATCTCAAAAACAACGTGCTTCAAATGTAATATGTAATCATTGAATTTTTCGATCATTAGGTACAATAAATAAACAATTTAGCATTAAATATTAATTTTCAAGTATTTTATTGCAGAAAAGAAAAGAAAATGGAACCCATTCAGCACATAAAACAGGACGACAAGGAAGAAAAGGGTTGATATCTAAGTTTGTGAGTAATTGTTACTTCCTTATAACAACTTAACTAGATTTCATTTTTGTATTTTTTAAGTTGTTTTACAAAAAACATCATTGAATGTCTTCAAACAGGTGCTAACATACAAAGAAGAACCATCAGACGAATTGATTGAAATTGGGTTAAATATGGGTTGTGAGTATATGTTGGCATATCATAAATTAATTATGGAATTTGTAAGCATCTATCGATCTTGTTTTACTTAGCTCCGTCTATAATTAATAAAACAAAAAAATATTTTATATTAAATATATGATTTGTTATGGGGTATAAAACTTGCAGGAAACAAAGTATGGAACTATGCCAACAGATGAAATCTTGAAAGATGGCATAGTACATGGTTTTGAAACAATGTATATAGTTCATGAGTCAATTACAGTTTATTTTTAGATGGAAGGTGAAGAAGAAGAAAACAATCAACATTGTGAACAAAAAGTTCCTGAAAATAACCCAAGTCATGGAAGTAGCTCGAGCAGTGACAACAGTTCAAAGGAATAATGATGATCAATATATTTGGATATCAAAGGAAGGCATTGTATTTTTTGAAATATTTGTCTGTGAAATCAAACAATTTGTTTAATGTAATGGACATAGTGACCCAATTAAAAGACAAAGGGATACCAATAACTATCCCATTTTGTATGACAAAGATATATATATATATATATATATATATATATATATATATATATATATATATATATATATATATGTATAATATGTTTTAATTTATTCTATTGTGTTCTCCGTTGTCACTATGAAATGTAACACCACTGATTAAATTTATGGATGATTAAATATTATAATGAAGATATTTGAAATATAATGAAATGATATAACAAATTAATCCAAACATCACATTCAAATGCACTAATAAAAAATTAATTGATATGAATATTGTTATAAGATATGTGTCGTCTTTTGATGAATAATGAATTAAAAAAAATCACAATAATTATGATAGGATATAGCAAATTAATCTAAACATCACATTCAAATGCATTAATAAAAAATTAATTAATATGAATATTGTTATAAGTTGTGTCAACTTTTGATGAATAATGAATTTTAAAAAATCACAATAATTGCACTGTCACAAGTCAGTGTTTCTAAAAAATACAAAATGAACACTGGTGCATGTCAATTATTGTACACTGGTGCGTTTGTATGATACAACTCACTGGTATGTTTCTACGATGTATGGGCACCACACAAATACCAATACCAATTATAAATCTTGGTGCGTTTGTGCGATACTGCACACGGTGCATTTATGTGAGATAACACACAGGTGTGTTTGTATGACCTATGGGCACTGCACAAATACCAATACGAATTACAACAATCGATGTGTTTGTATGATACTGTGCACTGGTGCATTTCTATAAGACTATGTACCGGTGTGTTGATACAACCTATGGTCACCACAAAAATCCCAATACTAATTAGAATGGCCTCATGTGTTGTATCACCTATAGTGCGCCCGATGCAGTTTTAGACCTTTATGGCCTGATGCATGCACTTTCGACCGCCCTGGGCCGACCATCTAGATCACATGCACCGGTGCATTGACACCTTAGTAGCACACTATTACACAACATTTTTTCACTGTCCCTGCAATCCCCATCTTACTCATTGGAGGGTGGTTTTGTGACTTATCAGAAGTGTCATGCTTTGCAAAGACCATCATTGCATTCCTTTGCATGAGAGTAACATTCCTCCTCTTGACAATTCCATGAGCGGGACTGTAAAAACCCTTGTTTTTGCCTTGGCGCAAGTAGCCAGTTATACTCCCGCACCGAACTGGAAAATTAACACTGAGCCCACGCCAGTTGGCGCTCTGTCCCGATTAAGCACCCATGCCAAGCTATTTATGGAATGTTTTTAAACAAATAGAGGCGGAGGTTCTATTCAAACCGCTTCAAGGATGAGTCATTTGGAGTGGTTGAACTGAAACAACCATGGACTCCCTCCTTTAGTTAGTAGTTTCCACCTCCCTTGGAACTCTCCTAAAGGATAAGACTCTCTCCAATCAATGTAGGGATCCCAACCTCCTCCTTTTTCTCTATAAAAGAAGCTATCTCTCTTAGAACAAGCTAGTTGAATGATTGAATAGCTAAACTTGGAGAACTGATACTATATCTGAATGACTAGAAAAGATAGATAGAAGGAATTACGTTGAGGAGAGCTTGAGTCCATGCCTTTACCTCGTCTGATTTCCCTGACAATCATTTGAGACGCACTTCACCTAAACCTCACTGGAGGAGATTGTGACGTCAAAGCATCGGTTGTAACTCTTCCATATATTCATTTATATACATGACTATTGTTTGGTTCCACTATTGTGTTATAATGTTTTTTTAACGCAATATGTTTAGCCCTCTTTGACTAGTTAATAGTTATGAATGGAATGTTGTCATCTTGTGTGTTGTTCTTGTTTCCTTGTTCTTTGTGCAGGTATCCAAGAGTAATGGCGGATGGATTGTGACTTTCCGAAGTAGGAGCGAGAGGCCACTACTACTACAACAACGACAGTGTTGGATTCCAAGTAGGTCGATCTACCATTTCCCTTGTTCATTCAATAATTAGGAAGCAACACTTTAGCGTGTCCCTTTTTTTCTAGACGCACTCTAGGGCTAGAGGGATCGTCTCTATCTATAGAGAGGATTTACTCGCCTAACAAATTGGCGACTCCACTAGGGATCAGTGTGAGTTTTTTGTTTCATCTTGTTGGGTCAGTTTCAATTATTGATTTAGTTATCTATCTTTTTATGCTTTTCTTTCTTAGTTTATATCCTCTGTTCAGCTCCAGAGTGTCAAGATTTACCTCTGCTTAGTTTTTTATTGAAGTGGTGACTCTAGTCTTGGTTGGGAGAAATTATTTGTTTTTTCTTGTTCAGGGATTCACTCTTTTATTTTTCTAACAGTTGCGTCGATTGGCACTAGTTTTCAGTTAGAAACCTGTGCTAATTGGCCATTGGCGCTAGTTTTCAGTGAGCAAGTCGTGTCAGATAGTGCTAGTTTCACCCACAAAAGTCATGCCAATTTCTGGGTGTGTTAAAAAATAATGTTTTTCCCCTAAATCCTTCACCAGTGTGTCTTGCCCTTCCGATCCTTTTCTCTGTATGATTTACACGTTCTCCCCTTTACTTTTTCACTTGTGAGAATAGATTACATTGCTCATTGTTTATCTAAAAATTATTCTTTCTATGATTTCTTGATGTAAAATGGAATGAATGCCTTGTTTTGAGCTCATGCTTTGAAAGTCCTTTTTGTGTTTGACCTCATATGTCTTGTAGCCTTTTGAGGAATTTCGTTACAAAGTGTTTAAAACAATGATTGCATTCTTAGTGTTGGTTTGCATCCCTTTTTCATTCATCCTTCCATTAAGGAAATTTGCGTTCATTTAGTTTTCGTCTCAGAGTTTTCTTTCCATTCAAATGCATTAGATCACATTGCATTGAAAAGTATTTTTTGAGATTTATCATTGAACTTAGATTACATTGTTTAATGATTGAAAGCTAAAAATAGCATTGAGTGCATTCTCTTTCATTAAAATCATGCATTAAGTAGATTCTCATTTCATCAAAAAATGCATTGAGTGCATTCTTATTCTTTCAAACGAAAAAGGAAATTGTGCATAGATTACAATTGCATAGTTTTCAAAAAAGAAAATTTTGCATAGACTACATTGTATAATTTGCGTCTTTGAATGTTTTACATTACTTTTGGATAGTGAAAGTCATCTAGTTAGGAAAAATTTTCATTTGCAGTATTGTTGTATGTTGCATCATTATTTGAGACTCCTCCCTTAACTAGATAGCATTCATTTTTTTCCTCATATAGCTGCATATAGGAGATTGTTAGATGACATGTGGTAGGGCCTTGAAACTGAGACATAATTCAAGATAAACTTTAAAATTTATTGAATTAACCTAAGGAAACATTGGAACTTAACAAAAACATTTTAATGGTATAAGCTAGAGACGTGTTCCGACATCTTAAAACCTAGTAGTTGTCATTCGCCATCTAGATTTAGACAACACTAGTACAGAATTGTGCTCCCCGTACCATTGAGTATATAAAGGGAGACCCCTCTAGGTTGAAATCATTTTATCCATAGGAAGCCAAGTCTGCTACCTTGTAACCGTGATACATCGAACATAGACTTCGGGGAGACTACCTGCACATACGTCAAGTCCTTGGTCATTTCTGTTTCATTTGATCACTAAGGTGTATATGACAGTTCATGGAAACCTGGTATACCCTCTTGCTTAGTATTCCAGAGTAGTCATTTTGATCTTTTCATGACTCTTTAAAAAGAGAAGAGATCATCGAGCACTTTTATTTTCATGCTTGTTTGAACCTAAAAGTGATAGAGTCACCTTTTCCATGTTTCTTGACTCTTAAAATATGAAATGACAGAGTTTTTTTCAGTGTCTTAAAATATTAACTACCCACGAAATATTCCTAGTTAAAGTTATCTTCCTTAACATTTTGTTTTACGGTTGTTTCCAATGGCAACGTTTTCAGAGTTTACCAACCAAGGAATCTCCTCTGAAGGGAATCCTGGTCCTTTTCCTGCTTTTGGGAATGTTGGTGCTCCTTATATGGCAACATTGTCCCTTCCGGGGTTAACTGTTGGTTTTCCTGTGTGGTTATTCTCCACCTCTATGGTCTCAAGTATTTTTCCCTTTGTACAACCATCCCCTCCACCTTAACAACATCATGTTGATTATAAGGTGGACCTCTCTGCTTCTTCGCATGTTTCTTTGTCCTCCTCTTCTACTTCGCCTGGTGAAAGTATGGATTCTATTAACCAGGCGGCTAAGAAGAAGAAGAAGAATATGAAGAAGAAGAAGTCAGTTAAGAGAGAGGCCAACTCTATGGCTATTGCGCCTTAGACATCTTCCATTGATAAATCATCCAACCTTCCACAGAAAGTCAAATTTCCTTGCATGTTGTGCAAAGGTGACCATCTTCTTCGAGACTGCCCTGACATTCCCAAGGTACTTGAAGCATGGTCCGACAGTCATCCGCCATTGCTTTTGGCTTCTGGAAACCATATTGGTGGCACATATTCGACTAGTTCTGATAAGACTCATAAGAAACAGGGTAAGATTACCAATCCCTATAATTTGTGTGAAGGGCATCATCCCATTCACCTTTGTATGTACATGGATGAAGCTAAGAGAGTTTTTGACAACCCTACTATTTCTACACCCTACCTTCTGGTTGGTTACCAGAATATTTCTTCGAGTCCTCCGCCGGTTGATTCTACGATTGATCAAGATTCATCTTTGGTCAATCCTATTCCCTCGAAAATTCAAATTCATGAATCCATTCCTGACCAACCATTGGTCATGGAATCGGTTGATCTGATTTATCCTACGGTTCATCAGGTATTTTCCATCGAGAGTGGATCTCATCCCCCTCATGTTCCTCTTGTTTCTTCAGATTCCTCGGACTTGGAGAAAGATTCTCCTATCACTATAGTTCAAGAAGCTGCTCTTACTGCTCCCATGATGGAGGTCCAAGAGGATGCTCCTCTTTCTCCTGTAACACCAGGGGATGACCATCTCATTTCTATGGTATCCCCTCCAAGTATTTTGGTCACTTCCTTTTATTGGAGTCGATTTGTAGGATACCACCTTCCTTCTTATGTGCCCTTTAAGATCATGGTAGATATCTTTGATATGGTTATACCTAGCACAATTATAGATGAAGGTGCATCTATTAGTATTTTGTCTTCAACTACTTGGAAAGCTTTTGGTTCTCCACCACTTATGCCTGTTACACAGAATCTGTTGGATTTTAACAGAGGAACCAGTCAACTGTTAGGGATCCTTCCGAACTTGCCTATTACTTTGGGAGGAAAAACCATCTATATAGATGTGATGGTGGTCCAAGGTCCCTTGGATTTCAACTTACTCTTGGGACGCAACCATGCTTATGCCATGGGGGTGGTTGTCTCTTCCCTCTTTTGTGTGATCTGTTTTCCACACAAATGTCGGATCGTGACCATTGATAAAATTTCATTCCTTGGTCCTGACATGACAACTGGTCCACTGTTGCCCCTTCCAGGTCTTTATCCGTCGGTTTTATCTTCCTCGCCACAGGTTAATTATGTGGCTACCTATCCCATGCCCGCATTCACTGATAGTGTCGTTGTGCATTGTGTGCTGGAGGAATTGGGTCTTGATTTCCGAGATATTTTTCTCCCATCAGATGAGAACCTCTTAGGATCTATGATTGCTTATTCATCATGATGAAAGGTCCTCAGAGTAGATTTCATTTTTCTTGTGTCAAGCTCCTTAAAAAATGAAACAAGGTCCTTGGAGCATAGTTCGTTTCCTTGTGTCAAGCTCCCTAAAAAATGTAACAAGATGTCTTGAGGATAGTTCTTTTAATGTGTTAACCTCACTAAAACAATGAAACACGTTCCTATTCAATTCGATTTTTCGATATGATCTCGTAAAATCCCAGTCGAGTCTTTCTCTTGATCTCATAATTTGAACCTTCACTCCATCTGCCTTTCATATGGACTGAAGCTTGGGGGGCATGTACCTTGAATTGAGTCACCATGCTGGGGGCATGCTTACTTTTTTCAAGCATAGTTTGTTTACGTTTCAAGCTTGTGTAAAAATGAAACCGTTTCAAGCAGAGTTTACCTTTGTTTCAAGCTTGTGTAAAAATGAAACCAACTTCAAGCAGAGTTTCCTGATTTCAAGATTGTGTAAAAATGAAACCATTCCCATTTTACCTCTCCTGATTGCCATTTTATCAGCTTCTTTTTCCAGATGAGCCTTGTTTTTCCCATTCCATCGTCACCATCTACTTGGCCAATCATATGCCTTCATTTGTTTGTTTTACCCGTTCCTGAGGAACTGCTGCGATGAGTGGTCTTGTTAGCCAGCCTCTTAACCTTTACTTTTTTTGAGTAGTTCCACCATCACCAGAACCAGTTGCTACTCTTTATACCACTCGTTCCTCTAGGAGGAGTCAACTTTAAGCTCTTTCCCGACTCTCTAAAATTGAAAATATTGTTGAGACTCTTATCATTTTGAACTCGTTAAATGGATGCGAAGCGATATCTACCCAGTATACCTTTTCCCCTTTTTCAGGCTGGGTTAGATTATTTATGAAAAAGGAATACCTTGGCCTATCGCAACTAAGAGGTTCTTTCAGATATTGTTTTCTACCTTTTCAGACCTAAGAGACTATTTACAAAAAGGGCCATGTTGGAGTTTTCTTTTCTGCCCTCTTTTCAAACTCTCTAAACATGAAAATATGCTGAGTTATCCCTTTATCAGACTCATTAAACCCTGATGACATCGGATTTCATCGCCATGATGTTAATCGAGTTCATATTTCCTAGGGCTCGTAAAATTTACTAGGTTGGATTTGTCCAAAGGAAAAAATTACATCACAAGCATATGTTATCCCCTTCAAGCTTGTTTTAAGAATAATTGGGATACTCACTAGAAATGGTGGGGGAAAATGGAACCAAGTTTTAGTTATGTTGGTAGTATGTCACTCTTGAACATGGCACTTGTTTGCATTCGTGTTGGGTTGGGGACATCTCATTTCGTCATTTTTACCTCCATGGGTTTGGGTAATCTCTTTTGACCTCTCATCTGCTCTTTGCCACGTCATCATGACTTCAGATCCTTTGATGTCAAATACTGCCAAATCCAGTGTCGTGCTACTAATATGTTCAAGAGAAGTTTTCCTCTGCAATTTTCAACCTCCCTCTGATTCTCTATTGGTCCTGATTCACTATTATCATGTTCCTTTGTCTCATATCGATGATGTGGGAAACATTATGGCCCACCTTCAATCAAGTCACTTCCTATTGACTTCAACTCATTATACAAGAATTTGATCGAGAGACTTTATTGTGGTACCTTGGAGCTTGCATGCCTTAATGGTAGGTTTGTTCGCATTCGACACAAGGTCCACATCATTTGCCTTAGATCGAGTGATTTTACGGATGTTCGACGCCATATCACTATTCACATTTCGTGGATTGTACCAGTTTTACCTCGAGAGCCATTGTCATTATTGGTGGTTTCTCTCATGCATGTTAACAGCTTTCATCATTGGCTAGTAATCAAGTGATTTTTTGCATGCTCGACTTCAACTCATATATTTGCATGCCTGAAATTGTACTTGTTCAGGTTGCAATGGAGCGCAAGACCCTGGATTTTGTCTGATAAAGTCCAGGCTGCCAATTTTGGTGGATTGTTATAACTTATTACATGACTCTTTTGATTGGATGGCTGCGACCATACCTGAGTTTATTTGTTGATCCTTACTTCTGGATGGCTGCGTGCATACCTCAGATCTCAATTTTTATATATACTCTATTATGGATGGATGCACCCATGCCACATGTTCATGTATCAGAGATATCAGTTGTATTTGTAATTACAGGTTTTTTGACAGTGGTGTTTGGTTCTAACGCATTCTCATAAAGCATTTCACCCCTCCCTCTCCCTCAAACCGCATGCTTTAGGGGGCATCTGTTACATAGCATTTTTTCACTGTCCCTAAAATCCCCATCTCACCCATTGGAGGGTCATTTCTGTGACTTATCAGAAGTGTCATGCTTTGCAAATACCATCATTGCATTCTTTTGCATGAGAGTAACATTCCTCTTGTTGACATTTCCATGAGCAGGATTGTAAAAACCCTTGTTTTTTCCTTAGCAAGAGTAGCCAGTTACACTCTCGTGCCAAGCTAGAAAATTAACACTGAGATTGCGCTAGTTGGCTCTCTATCCCAGTTAAGCACCCGCACCAAGCTGTTTATGGAATGTTTTTTAAAAATAGAGGTGAAGGTTCTATTCCAATCACCGCGAGGATGAGTCATTGGGAGTGGTTGAACTGACTCAACCATGGACTCCCTCCTTTAGTTAGTATTTTCCACCTCCCTTGAAACTCTCTTAAAGGATAAGACTCTCTCCCATCAATGTAGGGATCCCAACCTCAAAAGAATCTATCTCTCTTAGAACAAGCTAGTTGAACGACTGAATAGCTGAACTTAGAGAATTGATACTATAGTTGAATGACTAGAGAAGATAGATAGAAGGAATTAATTTGAGGAGAGATTGAGTCCATGCCTTCACCCCGTCCAAATTCCCTAACGAGCATCTGAGATGCGCTTTGCCTGAACCTTGCTGGAGGAGACTGTGACGTCAAAGCATCGGTTGTAACTCTTCTATTGATTTATATACATGACTACTGTTTGGTTCCACTATTGTGTTATAATGTTTGTTTAATGCAATATGTTTAGCCCTATTTGACTGGTTAATAGTTATGAATGGAATTTTGTCATCTTGTATGTTGTTCTTGTTTCCTTGTTCTTTGTGCAGGTATCCAAGTGTAATGGAAAATGGATTGTGATTTGTTGAAGCAGGAGTGAGATGCCACTACTACTACTATTAGGTCCCTATATTACTAGTATAGTCCCTTATTTTTGTTAGTGTAACCCCCTTATTGTTATTATTGTACCCTTGTAACCCCCATATTGTTATTATTGTGCCCTTAAATTATTATTGTTAGGTCAGCTAGGATTACATTGTGGTCCCACTAGGATTACATTGTGGCCCCATGGACTCCTATATATAGAAGGGAGGTTTTGTAATTTGAATCATCCAAGAATTGTTCATTCATGTAATGTATTGGAGGTTTCCCCCTTGAAGTGGCTTATTTATAAAGACGTTGATATCTCTTTTATTCTCTTTTTGGAGCTGGTTTCACAACATTTGGTATCAGAGCTTTGAGATTCTAGGGTTTCACTGCTCCAAATAGGTCATCGTGGAATTTTCGCTATAAATTTTTTAATACAAAGGTTTAGAATCTGAATTTTTTAGAGTGAGAAGCCAAGATCCTGAGGAACATCTTCACAAAATTTCAGAGCCTGTTTCGCAATAGTTTCAAAGATATGATCTGTGCAAGTTAGGTCATTTTGCAGGCTCCTGAATTTAACCTAAACAGGTCATCGTGGTATTTTTGTAATAACTTTTTTTCAAATATGAATATTGGGCGAGGTACAAGTCGGGAGTGCAATCTGGGAACATTTTCACATTTTCTGGATATTGGTTTAACATTTTGAGATATGATGCAATGGAATTTAGGGATTTTTTGAGCTTCGAATTTCATCTAAAAGAGCTGATCGTGGGAAAATATTCATATCTCTTCCTCTGAGCATCGGATTGGAATGATGTAAAAAGTGGACACAAGTACACAGACTATAATTTTTAGTCTATAAATTGCAAATCCAAAGGAGGAAACAATGACATGTGGTAAGTCATACAAGTTCACTCTACTGAACTAGTCCACAATTGGGTCATTGTGGGATATTGGACATAACTTTGCCTTGAAGAATCCAAATCAGATTAGACCTATGGCATTTGAAATAAGCTTCAGAGGGCTACTACAAGGCTGAATTTCAGATATTGAGGATATGCAATTATAGAGCTAATTCAATTTCAATATCGAGTTCCTCAAAATAAAGTAAAAGGTGTGCATTTTTTTTCTAAATTGCATAAGTCTTGTTTGAAGAATCAAGTTGAATTGATTCCAAGGGAATATTGTAGAATAGATATCAGTATTGGATTCTAAAATGGCCCCTAAAAATAATTCAACACCCATTAAGCCTTTAGAAAGCTCTACTATGACTCATGAAGATGAAGAATGGCAACATGACATATCAAAATTACAAGAGCAAGTCTGACAAATTTCGCTCTCGCAAAGAGCAACAAAAAATGACATGGAAGTTTTTGAAGAAAAACGTGGAAAATGGGAATGGATGGTTTGAAGAACGGCATGGAAGATAAGATCGATGGTTTGAAGAATGGCATGAGCTAGCATGGAATCTAAGATGGATGACATGGAAGCTAAGATCAATGAGAAAATGGAAAACATGAAGAATGATCTAAAAGAAGACATGGAAGATTTTAAAAAGTTGATACAAGAAGTGTTTCCTAATGGTGAAAATATAGTATAGGAAACTCATGATGAGAAAAAAATAAATGTTAATCGTGATTTCATAAAATATAATGTTTGCGGGAAGAACCACCATATTCCAAAAATGGATATGAGCAATATTTTGATGGAAAGGATCCTGTAACATGGATACTACAGATGGAGCAATATTTTGATCTCCATAATGTGAAAAACACACAAAATGTATGCATTGCAACTTTAAATTTAGAACAAAATGCATTTGTATGGTATCGAGGGCTTTGCTCCCACAAAAAAATTGTCACTTGGTTAATTTTTACAGAGGAAATGGTAGCACATTATGAGGATACAAAGGGCAACACCTTCTTTAGCCAATTGACAAATCTCAAACAAAAGGGTTCAATGGCGGAGCACATTGAGGAATTCTAAAAATTGAATATAAGGGTAACTGATATTCCAGAGGAACACAAGATTGATGCCTTCATAGGGACTTTAAAGGATAACATCCAACATGAAGTTCGCATTTGGGAACCTGATTCATTGGAGAAGGCATTCAGGTTGGAAAGAAAAATTGAATGTAAAATTAACATGGCAAAGGGAAGCCTACCACAGAATTCTATAAGAGGAAGTATTTGCTACTCCTAGACTTCCACAACCTACAAGGTTGACACCACAACAATTGGAAAAAAAAGAGCAAAAGGGCTTTGTTACAGTTGTGATAGCAAATACACTAAAGGTCATAAGTGTGTTGAGAAGAAATTATTTTACATAGATTGTGAAGAGGAGGAAGAAAATGAACAAGAAACTTCAAACCAAGAGGATATACACCATGAACCAACCCTAAAAAAGAAGAAATGAGTCCGACCATATCCTGTAATGCATTGGCAAGAATCACCAGTCCTCAAACTCTCAAGATAGAAGGACATATGAAGAAGAAAAATGTAAGTGTTGATTGATTGAGGTAGTACCCATAATTTTATTCATTGTAAGGTAGCGAGAATTGAATTGTTTCCTATACCCGGCTTACGAGAATGCCAAGTGATGGTTGCAAATGGAGGAACTATAAATTGCTGGAAAATGCCATAATATCAAAGCTAACCATGGGGGAATATGTATTGAATAGTCCAATTCTTTCCATTCCTATGGAAGGTGCTAATGTTGTACTAGGAATATAGTGGTTACAATCATTGGGGATGGTAGCTTTTAATTTTCAAGAACTTTTCTGGAAATTTTTTCTAGAAGGAAAGGAAGTCGAATTATGGGGTATCGCAGGGAAGCCAAGAAAGATAATAAGATCTAATGTCATGACAAAGCTTCATAAGAAATAACAATGAGGCATAATTGCAGAATTATGCGAACTAGAAGTTCCAACATCAAAATCATCTATTTCTGCAAATATCCAAAAATTCTTCAATAATCATTCCAAGGTGTTTGAAACTCCCAAAGGATTCCCACCTATGCATGATCATGATCATGCTATTCATTTGATTCTAGTAAGTGTTCCTCCAAACATCAGGCCTTATATATATCCTTATGTCTGAAAGAGCGAAATTAAATGTATGATTGCAGAAATGTTAGAGGCTAGTATAATTCAACTTAGTCAAAGTTCTTTCTCTGCTCTAGTAGTATTGGTGCACAAGAAGGATAGATCATGGCACATGTGTCTAGATTATAGGGAGCTCAATAAGCTCACCATTAAAGATAAATTTTCCATTCATGTGATTGATGAATTATTGGATGAATTACATGGAGCAATTTATTTTACCAAGTTGGATCTTCGTTCAGGATATCATCAAATTAGAATGAAGACTAAAGATATTCTGAAAACAACATTTCGAACTCATGAGGGTCATTATGAATTTTTTTTCATGCCTTTTGGCCTTACCGTACACCTTCTACATTTCAAGGGTTGATGAATTCCATTTTCCAACCCCTTCCTTAGAAAATTGTGCTAGTATTTTTT
Organism: Pinus albicaulis; assembly: GCA_034641835.2. Taxonomy (NCBI): domain Eukaryota; kingdom Viridiplantae; phylum Streptophyta; class Pinopsida; order Pinales; family Pinaceae; genus Pinus; species Pinus albicaulis. The sequence continues at coordinate 326,679,931 of CM076579.1, read as the reverse complement.
GGAAGGATCATGTTCAACATGTTGACAGGGTGCTCAAACTATTGGAGGAGAAACAATTATATGCAAAAAAATCCAAATGTTTCTTTTGAGTACAAGAGGTGGAATATCTGGGTCATATTGTATCTCACGAGGGTGTTAAGGTAGACCCTAACAAAATTAAATCCATTAAGGAATGGGAAGTCCCCACAACCATAAATTAGTTGCGAGGATTTCTGGGGTTAACGAGGAATTATTGCAAGGTTTGTTAAGAATTATGGGAGAATAGCAGCACCTCTAACAACATTATTGAAGAAAGATGCATTTTCATGGACTCCTGAAGCAACTATGGCCTTTGACCATCTTAAAGAGGCAATGTGCCTAGCACCAGTCTTAGCTACGCCAAACTTCACAAAAACCTTTATTGTGGAATGTGATGCCCCAAGAAATGGAATTGGTGTTGTTTTAATGCAAGAGGGAAGACCCATTTCTTTTGAAATTCGTCTAATCAAAGGAAAGTATTTACAGAAATCTATTTATGAGAAGGAAATGTTAGCAATACTACATGCACTAAAGAAATGGCGACCTTACACAATGGGAAGACACTTCAAGGTAAAAACTGATAATGATAGTCTTAAACACTTTTTGGAACAAATACTATCTTCAGAAGAGCAGCAAGAATGGGTCACAAAGATGTTGGGTTATGAATTTGAAATAATCTACGAAAAAGGGAAGCTAAATTTTGTTGTAGATGCACTCTCAAGAAAAAATGAAGAGGTGGGAGCATTGCTTTGTGCCATTTCTATTATCAACCAAATTGGATAGCAAAGCAGAAGATGAATGGAAGAAGGACAAAGATGTTTGGACACTCATTTTCAGAATTTGCCGCAAGATCCTAGTACATATGATACATTTAGTTGGAAAAATGATTCCTTATGGTACAAAGATCGCTTATATCTTTGTAAGAATTCCCAACTAAAACAAAAGATTCTTTTGGAATTGCACACTTCTTTAGGAGGACACTCAGGTTTTTTAAAAACTTACCACAGGGTGAAGAAAGAATTTTTGGGATGGCCTTAAATCTGATATTCAAAAGTTTGTGGCGGAATGTTTGGTTTTCCAGTAGAATAAAGTTGAGACAATTAAGACCCTAGGTCTTTTACAACCTTTATTCATTCCAAGTTAACGTTGGGAGGAGATTTCAATGGATTTTATCACAGGTTTACCTAAGTCCGAAGGGAAGAGTGTCATCATGGTGGTAGTTGATAGGCTTACCAAGTATGCACACTTTTGTGCATTATCTCATCCATTTAAAGCAAGTACGATTTGCTAGTACAGTATGGACACAATTCAACTACATGGGAAACCCAAGGGTTGTGTGGCCTTGAGAGATCCCATTTTTACTTGGAAATTTTTGGATAGGTATTTTCTTGTTTGGGTACTCAATTAGCGCATAACTCATCTTATCATCCTCCATCCGATGGTCAAAATGAGATATTAAATAAATTTTTGGAAGGATATCTTCGTTGTTTGTATTTGATAAACAAACACAACGGGTCAAGTGGTTACCTCTCACTGAATGGTGGTATAACACTTCCTTCCATACTACAGCAAAAATGACCCCATTTATGGCACTTTATGGATATCATCCACCATCCATCACATCATCTTTAGGGGAAAATTTGAAGGTTCAAGCAGTGGAAGATCATCGAGCATCAAAAGAAGTTCTCAACTCTTTAAGGACAACTTTGAATTGGCACAAAATCGAATGAAACAACAGGCAGATCAACATCACAGCGAGATAAGTTTTGATGTAGGAGACTGGGTATTTTTATGGCTACAAGCATACAAACAAATGTCCCTAAAGCAAGCTAAGAAGGATAATATTTTTTTGCGAAAGTACTATGGTCCTTACAAGGTGTTGCAAAATATTGGTACTATGACATAAAAATTGGAGCTTCCTGCTTCTTCATGAGTGCATCCAGTTTTCCATGTTTCATGCTTAAAGAAGGTTATAGGTGAAAATCTTCCAGTTCAAACAATATTGCCAGAACTTGATGAGGAAGGAAAAATCATATTGGAACCTGAAGCGGTCATGGAAACAAGAACAATTTCAGAGTATCAATCAATTTCAAAGTATCTCATCAAGTGGAAGAACTTACCCACTGAAGATTCTACATGGGAGGATGAGAATTTTATACAAAAGCACCCAGAGCTACTCAAGCGTTGAGGACAACACTTTTTGGAAGGAGAGGGGCATGTTAGGTCCCTATATTACTAGTATAGTCCCTTATTATTGTTAGTGTAACCCCCTTATTGTTATTATTGTACCCTTGTAACCCCCATATTGTTATTATTGTGCCCTTAAATTATTATTGTTAGATCCGCTAGGATTACATTGTGGCCCTACTAGGATTAAATTGTGGCCTGATGGACTCCTGTATATAGTAAGGAGGTTTTGTAATTTGAATCATCCAATAATTTTTCATTCATGCAATGTATTGGAGGTTTTCCCCTCGAAGTGGCTTATTTTTAAGGCGTTGATATCTCTTTTCTTCTCTTTTTGGAGCTATTTTCACAACAACGTCAGCGTTGGATTCCAGGTAGGCCAATATACCATTTCCCTTGTTCATTCAATAATTAGGAAGCAACACTTTAGCGTGTCCCTTTGTTTCTAGACCCACTCTAGGGCTAGAGGGATCGTCTCTATCCACAGAGAGGATTTTCCTGCATAACACGCACCGATGAAAAAACATCCGTAATAACCTTTGGCCGCCCAATTTTTTTACTTGTGTTGAAATTGCATTAAAAGCTCCGCCAAAACCTCTGTTACCAAAAACGGATGTTGTAGAAAATGTTTTTTTGACAATTTTGGCCAATTTTATAACACTAAAAACCTCCTTTATAACCTCTGCTAGAGGGTATTTTCCTTGTAGTGATGATAATTTTTTATTATTCCTGGAAATTGATTTGATTCCGTACTTGATTTCCTCATTAATCCTGGTAATGATGGGAAATGTTCAGTTGAATGAGCCTCCTCACAAATTTTGCAAACGTTTAGGCTACTGATTGGACACCTTCCAAGGAAGTGCTTCTTCATACATTTGGAGAAAAATATTAACTTTGGTTTTTCATCCTTCTTATGTTCTTCCCACAAATCTTCTAACTTTGAAATCAAAGATTTAATAATATTATATTTATGTTTGGGAAAAATATTAAATTCTATACTTAGGAGTTCATAACTGGATTATTTTTATATGTACGTGGAAACATCAAAATTCCTCATTCAATGATTCCTCAAAATGTCATTTTCCTATTTTCAATAAGCCAACTTTGTTAGAATTTATCGGAGAAATAATAAATTTACCGAGAAGAAAAAAAACTATAAAATAGCTAGCAACAAATCATAAACATAAACAGATATGTTTATCCGAGAAAATCCCCAAATCTGGGGCAAAAACCAACCAATGAAATTTCATTAAGCATTGGCCAAAACCCTGGCCAATCCAGCCAAGTGAGCCTTCACCGCTCACCTCCAGGCCTACATTGCAATGAAGTATTCCCAGCCTTTTATAGGCTCCATTATGTTCAATACCATGGGCTGAAAACCATGGGTGCACAATAGCATGTGCCCCAAAACCACTACTATTTACCCTAGTCAACATTGACTCTATCCCAAGTCAATTTTACCTAAATATTTCCCCCTTCAACTTGACTTGGGGTTTCTTGACTAAATCCAGCCAAAATTGCTAAGTGAGACAACCTTGGTTACTCTAGCTCTTCCCCCCTCAATTTTTTTTTTTTTTTTTTTTAACCTAGGTAATTGTTAACTTGACATCCCCCCTATCACCTAGACCTAACCCAGACTTTACCAGTGATTACCCAGGGGTATGCATGCCATACCAGGTCTTACAGCAGTATGCCCATTTACATGTAATAAATTAACTCCATTATAATAATTATATATATATATATATATATATATATATATATATATATATATATATATATATATATATATATATATATATATATATATATATATATATATATATATATATATATATATATATATATTCATTGTTACTATCTTTGTACATATGAAATCAATGTCCATATAAAAAGGACCCATCTACCGGATTACATGGGTCACCAACCTCTATAACCACCAATCCTCTAGGAGTTCTCTTCAGATACATGGTTCATCAATTAATTAATCCACGTGCACATATCCTCTCTCATTTTGACAGAATTTTCTCTCCTAGCGCATTGAAATTCAATGGATCCGATACCATTTGTGAGAATTTACCGGAGAAATAGTAAATTTACCAAGAGGAACAAAAAACCATAAAATAGCTAGCAACAAATCATAAACATAAACAAATATGTTTATCCAGAAAAACCCCTAAATCTGGGACAAAACCCAACCAATTAAATTTCATTAAGAATTGGCCAAAACCTTGGCCAATATAGCCAAGTGAGCCTTCACCACTCACCTCCAGTCCTACATTACAATGAAGTATTCCCAGCCTTTTATAGGCTCCATTACATGCAATACCATGGGCTAAAAACCATGGGTGCATAATACCATGTGCCCCAAAACCACTAGTATTTACCCTAGTCAACATTGACTCTATCCTGAGTCAAGTTTACCTAACAAACTAGTACATCCGTTAGTAAAGGAATAATGTATGTATATGTAGGGGGGGTTCTTACAACACCATAGAAAATGAAAAACCTTAAAATAATCAAGATGTGCAGAAAATAAATAAATTAAAAGAAGATAATTTCACAAGAGAAACTAGTTGAAAAAATAAAACAAATGCGGCAGGTCACCATGGTCAATCCCTTAACCATCTCCTCGGCAACGACGCCAAAGTTTTGGGCTTAGTATAGGAAATATTAATACACCAACATTTAATTGTCAATCCAGGAGTTCATGAACTTTGAGGCATAACACTGGAAATACCAGAGAGATCCCCTAGAAACTTGCAAATGAAACTCTAGTCTAAGTTGCGAATCAATCTAAAAAAATTGAATTGAATCCTGCACTGCAAAGGAAACTTGAGAAAACACCAATCTTGAGAATTGGAAACAAGATTTGATCAAACAATCAGAAAATGAAACTTTGAATCTGAAATAATAGTAATTGTGAAAAGAAATCCTAATTATCGACAAACATAAGGTAAATCCTAATTATTTTTTGACTAGAAACCAAGCAATGCCTGAAAAACATTGAAAAGGAAGAATGAAAATGCTGAAATAAATTCAAGATCAATTCAACACAATTCTTGTGCAAGGGAAATTAAAAAAGAGAATTAACAAGTCTGCGCTAATTCTGCCTAGTTCACCACTATATAACAAAACCTTTTAATGACCTAAAAACATTTACTGTGTGAATGAGATTGAGAAATATATTACTCTCACTCTCAAATGCCTTGCAAGTAATATTGGACCAAGATTACAAACTACCAAATAATAGAAATATGAGACATTTTTTGTAAACATACTGACGAATATGAGTATGTGACTTCAGATTTGTTTAGAATTCAGCTTATCTGTGCATCCATATATGTTTAACACATATCACAATCGTTACAATTAAAATGAATTTGAAATATGAGAGTGATTCTTTTATTTCTGGAACACGAGGTCACGAATTCCTATAATGGATTTACAAAATCAAAATGTATGGAGGCAAAAACAAAGCATCTGGAATCTGAAAAAATCTCTTACCCTGTGTGCTATGATCTAATTCAAAAAGAGACAAAATGTTCATAACTTAATATTATGAAATTAAAATCCAATAACAAATAATTAAGTGCACTCACTCAACAAACCATAATCTAAGTAATCATGAACAATTTAGAGTGATGTCGAGCTAGTCTGGAAACCAACCTAGCTAGCTCACACCCTTTTTCAATGATTTAATTTATATAGAGAGTATAATCATAAAACACATAAATGAACTAAACAGAACAAGGATGAAAACACATTAATTAATCTTGAAATCATATTATTTACATGGTGCAGGCAAAGATCAAACTCCAGCAACAAAGGGAGTAATTCGCTGGTTAATTCTGCATGGTGCTACATTGGGACCGTATCCTCTCCTTTCCTCAATCTATGAGATTGACCTTTGTCTGTCAACACAAAGTTCTCTATTATAAACTTTTGCCTCTCCCCTTCTGAAATACAAGATCCTCATATTTATAACAACAACGTTTCCCAATTCTGGGGTGGAGGTTAAACAACACAAACAATTTTATAATCGTGAATCAATTTCTGGGAAAAATAAGGATCCTGCGTATTTGAATGGATTCCAATCAATCCGAGGTTCTATATATTAACACAAAACCGATATTTAATAGAAATATCATGGTTCTATTGATAGCTTCTAGAAATATTTTAACTGAATTCTTTGATGCCACTTTGTATTGGGTGAAATATTTGCCTCATATTTTTGGGTGTCGAAACATGGACAATGGATCAAAATGTTGCTTTTGATATAATCTTGTACCCATATTTGAAAGGAATGTTGTGCATTATTATGTCTTTGTTTCCAAAACATGTGATTATTGTAATAGACCTAAAATATGTCATACATAAACTAGCAAACTAGCAACATAGCATAGATCTTTATGTTGGGAAGCTGGAGGTGGCTAATGAAGGAAATGAAACTAGAAATCCCCAATATGTTGTTCAACATCCAGTGCCCCGATACAAGCCATCTAATAACCAGAGCCGAACTGACAAATACCAATATACATTGTAATCTGGTGAAGTGATGTGTTAGGTCCCTATATTACTAGTTTAGTCCCTTATTGTTATTAGTGTAGCCCCCTTATTGTTATTGTTGTACCCATATAACCCCAATATTTTTATTATTGTGCCCTTACATTGCTATTGTTAGGTCGACTAGGATTATATTGTGGGCCCATGGACTCCTATATATAGAAGGAGGTTTTGGTCATTTTTATCATCCAAGAATTTTTCATTTATGTAATGTATTGGAGGTTTCCCCCTCGAAATGGCTAATTTCTAAGGCATTTTTCTCTCTTTTCTTCTATTTTTGGAACTGGTTTCATAACATTTAGTATCAGAGCTTTGGATTTTAGGGTTTCACTGCTCCAAATAGGTCATCGTGGAATTTTCGCAATAACTTGTTTTCTACAAAGGTTCAAAAGCTGAAATTTGTACCACGCGAAGCTGACATCCTAAGGAACCTCCTATAAAAATTCTAGATCTTCTTTCACAATATTATCAGAGATATGGTCTGGGGAAGTTAGAGTTTTTTCACGCTCCCGAATTTCAACTAAAACAGGTCATCGTTGAATTTACACTATATATTTTTGTATACGAAGTTTCAGAAGCTGAAATTTTTATAGTACGAAGCTGAGATCCTGAGGAAGCCCCTGTAAAAATTTCAGATCATGGTTCACAACATTTTTGGAGATATGATTTGTGGAACTTGAGATTGTTTTAGGCTCCCAAATTTCATCTCAAAGAGGTGATCATGGGAAAAAAATCATAACTCTCCCTCTGAGTGTCAGATTGGGATTCTGTAGTTTTTGGTATATCAATTTCAGAGCTGAAGGATGAAACAGTGACACGTGGAAAGTCGTACAAGTTCACTCTACTGAACCAGTCCATAATTAGGATGTTGTGGGAGATTGGGCATAACTTTGTGTTGAAGAATCCAAATTAGGTCAAACCTGTGGAATTCAAAATAATATTCAGAGTTATACTTCAGGGCAAAATTTCAGATATTTAATATTTGAAACCACATAGATAATTCAGTTTCAATATCAAGCTCCTCAAAAGAAATAAAAAGGTGTGTATTTTTTTCGAATCACATAAGTCTCATTTGAAAAAAATTAGTTTGAAATTATTCCAAGGGCATATTGAAGAATAGATATCAGTATTGGGTTCTAAAATTCCCCCTAAAAATATTTCAAAACCCATTAAGCCTTCATAAAGCTCTACTATGACTCATTAAAACGAAGAAATAAAATATGAGATATCAAAATTACAAGAGCAAGTGCACCAAATTTTGCTATCGCAAAGAGCAACAAAAAATGAAATGGAAGTTTTGAAGAAAGGCGTGGAAACTAATATGGATGGTTTGAAGAAAGGCATGGAAGCTAAGATGAATGGTTTTGAACATAAGAATGATGGCATGCAAGTGGGCATGGAAGCTAAGATGGATGGCATGAATTCTAAGATGGATGACATGGAAGCTAAGATTGATGAAAAAATGAAAGACAACATGGAAAACATGAAGAATGATATAAAAGTAGACATCGAAGGTTTGGTAAAGTTGATACAAGAAATGTTTCCTAATGGAAAAAAGATAGTAGAGGAAACTCATGATGAGAAAAAAATAAATGTTAATCATGATTTCATAAACTCTAATGTTGGATGGAAGAACCACCATATTCCAAAGATGGATATGAGGAAGTTTTATGACAAGCATCCTGTATCATGGATACTACAGATGGATGGATACTACGGATGAAGCAATATTTTGATCTTAATAATGTAGAAAAACACACAAAAGATCACCTTTGTGCAACTTTACATTTAGAACAAAATACATTTGTATGTGCTCGATGGCTTTTCTCCCATAAAAAATTGTCTTGGTCAATTTTTACGAGAGGAAATAATGCTTGTGCAGGGATACAAAAAGAAACACCTTATTTAGCCAATTGATAAATCTCAAACAAAAGGGTTCAGTGGGGGAGCACATTGAGGACTTCCAAAAATTGAATATAAGGGTAACTGATATTCTAGAGGAACACGGGATTGATGTCTTCATAGGGACTTTAAAGGATAACACCCAACATGAAGTCTTCATTTGGGAAGCTAATTCACTGGAGAAGGCATTCAGGTTGGCAAGAAAAATTGAATGTAAAATTATGGCAACAAGGAAGCCTACCACTCACATCTATAAAGATGGAAGTGTTGCTACTACTAGACTTCCACAACCTACAAGGTTGACACCACAGCAATTGGAAGAAAAAAGAGAAAAATGGCTTCGCTACAGTTGTGATAGAAAATACACTAAAGGTCATAAGTGTGCTGAGAAGAAATTATTTTACATAGATTGTGAAGAGGAAGAAGAAAATGAACAAGAAACTTCAAAAGAAGAGGATATACACCAGGAACCAACCCTAGAAGAGGAAGAAATGGGTACGACCATATCGTGTAAATGCATTGGCGGGAATTACTGCTCCTCAGCTCTCAAGATAAGAAGGACATATCAAGAAAGAAAAGGTAATAATGTTGATTGATTCGGGTAGTACCCATAATTTTATTCATTGTAAGGTAGGCAAGGAATTGAATTGTTTCCTATACCCGGCACCAGAATATCAAGTGATGGTTGCAAAAGGAGGAGCTATAAATTTCTCTAGAAAATTCCATAATATCAAGCTAACCATGGGTGAATATGTATTTAATAGTCCAACGCTTTCCATTCCTATGGGAGGTGCTGATGTTGTATGAGGAGTACAATGGTTACAATCTTTGGGGATGGTAGCTTTTAATTTTCAATAACTTTTCTTGAAAAAAATTTCAGAAGGAAAGGAAATCGAATTACGGGGTATCACATGGAAGTCAGGAAAGATAATAAGCTCTAATGTCATGAAAAAGCTTCTAAAGAGAGAAGAATGAGGCGTAGTTGCACAATTATGCTCACTAGAAGTTCCAACATCAAAACCATCTATTTCTGCAGATCTCAAAAAGTCTTGGACAATCATTCCAAGGTATTTGAAACTCCCAAAGGACTCCCACCTATTCATGGTCATGATCATGGTATTCATTTGATTCCAGGAAGTGTTCCTCCAAAAATCAGGCCTTATAGATATCTTTATGTCCAAAAGAGCGAAATTGAACGTATGATAGCAGAAATGTTAGAGCTTGGAATAATTCAACCTAGTCAAAATTCTTTCTTTGCTCCAGTAGTATTGGTGCACAAGAAGGATGGATCATGGTGCATATGTCCAAATTATAGGGAGCTCAATAAGCTCACCATTAAATATAAATTTCCCATTCCTGTGACTGATGAATTATTGGATGAAGTACATGGAGAAATTTATTTTACCAAGTTGGATCTTCATTCAGGATATCATCAAATTAGAATGAAGACTGAAGATATTCTGAAAACAACTTTTTGAACTCATGAGGTTCATTATGAATTTTTGGTCATGCCTTTTGGCCTTACCAATGCACCTTCTACATTTCAAGGGTTGATGAATTCCATTTTCAAACCCTTCCTTATAAAATTTGTGCTAGTATTTTTTGATGATATACTAATCTATAGTAGGTCTTGGAAGGATCATGTTCAACATGTTGACATGGTGCTAAAACTATTATAGGATAAACAATTATATGCAAAAACATCCAAATGTTTCTTTGGAGTACAAGAGGTGGAATATCTGGGTCATATTGTATCTCACGAGGGTGTTAAGGTAGACCCTAACAAAATTAAAGCTATTAAGGAATGGAAAGTCCCCACAACCATAAATAAGTTGCGAGGATTTCTAGGGTTAACATGGTATTATCTCAAGTTTTTTAAGAATTATGGGATAATAGAAGCATCTCTAACAACATTATTGAAGAAATATGCATTTTCGTGGACTCCTGAAGCAACTAAGGCCTTTGAACATCTTAAAGAGGCAATGTGCCTAGCACCGGTCTTATCTACGCCAGACTTCACAAAAACCTTTATTGTGGAATGTGATGCCTCATAAAATGGAATTGGTGTTGTTTTAATGCAAGAAGGAAGACCCATTGCTTTTGAAAGTCATCCAATCAAAGGAAAGTATTTATAGAAAGCTATTTATGAGAAGGAAATGTTAGCAATGCTACGTGCACTAAAGAAATGGCGACCTTACCTAATGGGACAATACTTCAAGGTAAAAACTGATCATGATAGTCTCAAACACTTTTTGGAACAACGAATATCTTCAGAAGAGCAGCAAAAATAGGTCACAAAGATGTTGGGCTATGAATTTGAAATAATCTACAAAAAAAGGAATCTAAATGTTGTTGTAGATGCACTCTCAAGACATAATGAAGATGTGGAAGCACTGCTTTGTGCCATTTCTATTATCCAACCAGATTGGATAACTGAAGCAAGGGATGAATAGAAGAAGGACGAAGAAGTGTGGACACTCATTCAAAAGTTGCAACAAGATCCTAGTACATCTGATATATTTAGTTGGAAAAATGACTCCTTATGGTACAAAGATCGCTTATATATTTGTAATAATTCCCAACTAAAACAAAATTTTCTTTTGGAATTGCACACTTCTCCTTTAGGAGGACACTCGGGACTTTTAAGAACTTACCACAAGGTGAAGAAATAATTTTTTTCGAATGGCCTTAAATCTGATATTCAAAATTTTGTGGCGGAATGTTTGGTTTCCCAGAAAAATAAAGTTGACACGATTAATACCCTAGGTCTCCTACAACCTTTATCCATTCCAAGTCAACGTTGGGAGGAGATTTCAATGGATTTTATCACAAGTTTATCTAAGTCTGAAGGAAAGAGCGTCATCATGGTGGTAGTTGATAGACTTACCAAATATGCACACTTTTGTGCATTATCTCATCCATTTAAAGCAAGTATAGTTGCTACTACATTTATGGACACAATTCAAAAGCTACATGGAAACCCAAGGGTTATTGTGAGCGACAGAGATCCCATTTTTACTAGAAATTTTTGGACGGAGTTATTTTCTTGTTTGAGTACTCAATTAGCTCATAGCTCATCTTATCATCCTCAATCCGATGGTCAAACTGAGATAGTGAATACATGTTTGGAAGGATATATTCGTTGTTTTGTATCTGATAAACAAACACAATGGGTCAAGTGGTTACCTCTCACTAAATGGTGGTATAACACTTCCTTCCATACTACAACAAAAATGACCCCATTTATGGCACTTTATGGATATCAACCACCGTTCATCGCATCACCTTTAAGAGAAAATTCTAAGGTTCAAGCAGTTGAAGATCACATCGAGAATCAACAAGAAGTTCTCCAAATTTTAAAGGATAACCTAAATTTGGCACAAAATCGAATGAAACAACAGGCAGAACAACATTGCAGCGAGAGAAGTCTTGATGTAGGAGACTGGATATTTTTACGTCTACAACCATACAAACAAATGTCCCACAATCAAGCTAAGAAGGATAATAAATTATCACTAAAGTACTATGGTCCTTACAAGGTGTTGTAAAAGATTGGTACTATGGCATACAAATTGGAGCTTCTTGCTTCTTCGCGAGTGCATCCAGTTTTCCATGTTTGATGCTTAAAGAAGGTTATAGGTGAAAATATTCCAGTTCAAACAATATTGTCAGAACTTGATGAGGAAGGAAAATCATATTGGAACTTGAAGCGGTCACGGAAACAAGAACTCAACAGCTACAAAATCGATCAATTTCAGAGTATCTCATCAAGTGGAAGAACTTACCCACTAAATATTCTACATGGGAGGATGAGAATTTTATACAGAGGAACCCAGAGCTACTCAAGCATTGAGGACAACACTTTTTTGAAGGAAAGGGGCATGTTAGGTCCCTATATGACTAGTTTAGTCCCTTATTGTTAATAGTGTAGCCCCCTTATTGTTATTGTTGTACCCCTGTAACCCTAATATTGTTATTATTGTGCCCCTACATTGTTATTTTTAGGTCGGCCAGGACTATATTGTGGGCCCATGGAATCCTATATATAGAAGGACGTTTTGGTCATTTGTATCATCCAAGAATTGTTCATTTATGTAATGTATTGGAGGTTTCCCCCTCGAAATGGTTGATTTCTAAGGCATTGATCTCTCTTTTCTTCTATTTTTGGAACTAGTTTCATAACATGATGAGAACAGCAGCATGCTTGAAGATCCTTTAAAAGATATTCACAGTAGCTATTTGGCACAGTGGATTGTTTCTTTGCGATAACTGAAATAAAAAGATAGACCTTCGGCCTTAATGCAAGCATGGTCACTATACAAAAGGTTAAGGCACCCAGATTTGAATAATTATCATAATCTACGCATTCCTTGACTTCAGTGCAGGAACATGAGTGTAGTGCAGGAACTCTTCAAAGTGCAGCTAGTCCATAGTGCAGGAATGTGTGGTGCAAGATCAAGGTCTATTGGCCTATGCATATAATCAACTCAGCTTCAAACCTGCAAACATACAAACTATTATTAATGATTATTTTAATCATTAAATCTTGTTAGAACAAGGGAATAACAAATAATTACTCTATTATCTCTGAGAATGCACAAAACTACAACAATAAATATTGAAACTAAAAAAAAGCATGAGGGATTTCAACTAACAAGTGATACAAAGCAAGGCAAAATAGAGGCCCAATAGAAAGGGTGGTGACCTAGAGTTCTAGTGTCCTTTTATCTTTTATTTATTTATTTTTATAAATTTAACACAGGCCAAAAAAAAATCACCTCCACCCCCCCCTCCATTATTTTTTTGAGCAACTTGGTCATCATATAGTGTACATCCTTTGGTCTTTCTCTACATTTATTTCCTCCTATGATTGCTTCCAAACCAACCCTCAATGATTTCTATACAAACATGGCTTACTATGATTCAGATATTGGTACCTTAGAGTTTATGTTCTAATACCATGTTATATTTTCCTACAAAAATAGCACCCGATAAATTCATAATATATTACATATCTACTGATTAATTGCAAAACTAGGTTCCTAACACAATAAATTCAATGCAAGAAAAATATATCAATATAAATCATCAAATATTTGACATAATATATTCTACCCAATCACAATTCTTCATCACCTTTCATAACTTACTTAAGCTTCCATCCTAGGAAAATGGCCCAACTAAGGAAATCCACATAACAACTGGATCTTATCAAGTTTATCAAGGCCTCCTTGTATGGTCTAGATCTCCTTGCTACCCCCTTCCTCAGAACTAGAAAACTAGAGTACTCTAATCCTCACTAAGACGCCTCTCTCAATCCTATTCTAATTTATGGTGTGCCTTCTCCCTCTCCTTAACCTTGGGTTATAACTTTACATTGAGCTAAGTCCTTAACCCTAGTCTCCAAAGTGATTGATGGTAGAGATTGGATCTCGCCCCACTTGAGATCAAGGGATGAGATTAAAACATAGTCACTAAAGTAATTAATTTACTTTTCTTAAGTCTACTTTAGCTCAATAAGGGCAAACATAATAACTATGTGCTTTTCCTAAGTCTAACATAGGATAATTTACAAATGAAACTTTCTCACACTAGAAAAAACTATCCTAAGGAGATCTTGAGTGACTTTTACACACCTAGACACTTGGGTCTATGAAGAAGTACCTACTTGAGATACAAACATTAACACTCCCTCTTAGCAAGTGAGGTAATTATTCCACCTGGTACTGAATTTGATACTAGAACTACAACTATTATCATGGTTGCTACCTATGAACTAGAATCCTTCCTCACCATCTAGTTCAAAATCATCCTTGATATCATGTTATCCTTTAACTATTTCCTAGAAGCCTCCTACTCTTGAACATCATGTAAGTTAATCTCATACTGAGAAAATTTCCTGATAAATTTGGAGGAATCTGTCGACTTATCCTCCCCTCCTAAATCTGAAGGCTAACTCTCTCTAAGTTTCTCAAAATTTGAGGCTACCTAATCCTTTTTCTTTTTCTTTTCTATGTTTATCCTTATGGCCCATGTGTTAATTACTTATAACACCCACGAGAACTTGTTAGTTTATATATCTTCCTTATGGGCCTATCTCAGTCCTTTGATACATCCATGAAACCTATTTCCATTCCCCTAAACAATACAATCTCCCTATCTCCCTCTAAGGTTTTTCTTCTACAAATTATGCTAGCATAATTTGTATTTTACTTTGTACCCTACTCTTTCTATCAATACTAATGCATTTTTATTATGGTAATTCCTCCTCCTGATGACTTCTTTCCAGCCACCTAGTGACCAAGCCTACCTTGAATCAGATTTCCTGCTTGTGGCACATCACCTTTCTTTTGCTTGAACACCCATGACAACTTCTAGTGGTTGGCCTATACTTAACATCTCAACTTTTTGCCTCTACTGCCACACATGGAAACACCAGCATCCTCTACGTCGTGTCTCCACCACCTTATGTAGCCATGCAACACCACTCTCTACAACCTACTATCTATGCATCTTGGCATCAATATCACATGCCCATGAATTTTCTTTCCACCTAATTCAAGTAACCTCTGCATGGTGAAATGATTTCAATGACTTTTTCCACTCCACTCAACACCAATGAGCACATCTGCAACCTTATGGATAGTAGTAGTGTCTTGCAATCATGCTCTAATATCACTTGTCCTTCGATCCACACTCATGTCCCTACCATATTTAGTTGTGTCACAATCAATACATATGTCCCATAATCTCTATATTTCCACAGCTAACACAACCACCTATGGCGGACTCTACTAGCCACCATCCACACAACCTTTAGACTAAAACTACCACAACTATCTACCGATTGATAGTGAAAACTATGGTATGACATCTCTACTAAAACTTGCAGTTTCTCCACATTAACAAAATTATTGTCATGTGGTCAATAGACACTCACGGTTCGGTGGTTGTTCTCAGTTGGGTAGTTGGTGGCCCCCATATCAACTAAAATTTTTAGATATTCCAAAATGTCATCTCTTTGTACCCTTATCATTGTTGATTTCCTTCTTCAACCCAAAGTTTTATCACATAACCAATCTACTAGCACCAAACGAACTTCCAGATTTGCTCTTACCCCGAACTGTCGAAATTCCACTAGCTTCTCACATCCAATCCTGTGTCATGGGACTACCCATTATCTTTTTGGCCCTGGTTTTAAATCCTATGCCTGTCAACCACTATGGATGAAAAATCAACCATCTAGCCTCTTTCATTTTTATTTATTTTTATAAATTTAACTAAAACCAAAAAAAATCATTGACCCCCTTGGACAATTTATTTTTTTGTTTCGACAACTTGGCCATCGTACAATGTATGACCTTAAAAATTATGGTACTCGGACAAGAGAATTTTTTTTTTTACCTCATACAATCACAGCCAAACATAGCCCTGATGATCTTGTACGATCATGGCTTCCTATGATTCAAATATTAGTACCTCAAAGTTTATGTTGTAATACCATGTTATATTTTCCTGCAAACCTAGCCCATTGTTGGTGTCCAAGTGTGAATGATATTATTCAACCCTTTCCCACATTAATTATCAATTCAGGATGTGTTTGGTTATTACAAGGCTAACATGAAAAATATATGCAGATGTAAATTACACAATTCAGTATCAATCACAAATTCAATGAGCTACGTAAAAATACAAACCACTGCAACAACAATGAAATGATAGCAATAATCAGTTGTAAAATAGCGACTAGATTGAAAATATTAAGGTTCACAGAAATCTCATTATTTTTCACAATGAATAAATGAAAAACATGATGCAATAAAGAAAACAAATCTCACATATTAACTAGACAACACCTAGTTAGGAGAGCGTGCCCATCTCCCTGATTAGGGTTGTAATATAATCACAAACTCATGAAAAGATCAATAAGATGAATTGAATTAACTTGAAAAAAGTATTGTTACAGATTATCAATTCTCTCATAATCTAACCTCTACTCCACAACTTTGTAACCTCTCTTATAAAAATAATTGAAGTATTATTTCATGAAATTATGGCAGTAGTTGCCTACATTTACATAGTGTTTATGATAGACAAAACCAAATGAAAAATATAGCAGAGGAATGAACTTGGAGTTGTTCAACTGTTACAACGATTTCACAATATAGCACTGCCAGCTCAACGAATTTCCTTGAAATTATTAACTTGGTCATTCAACTTCTGAATCTACAATAATAACGAAATTAGCAAGCCGCTTTGGTAATAATCCCCACGACTATGCTTCATTGAATAAATAATCCACAAATACATGAAAAAGGGTATACCTGTTCACTTTAGGACATAAATTGAATGTTAATGATACAAATGAGGAAGGGAAATATGATAAAAAGGTAGGAAAATATGTGCAAGTTTAGCTCCCAACATCTCCCCCCAACCGGTCTTTTTGCATGTCCTCATGTCGCTCGTCACCTACAAAAGCCTGGGTTAGAGCAGTTTTGATCAACATGAATGATCTGATTTGACTGTATTAGTTTGTTGTGCTAAGTGTCTTTTCAGTTAATAAGCATGTGCATACTTGTATCAATTTTTTTGCTTAAGTATTGAGGATTTTAACCATGAAATATAAGTGGTTTTAGTGATTTAGAAGCATGAAATAAGAGCAAAAAAACATTGAACAACAGTATATAACAGGGAAATAAAACCACACATAGCATTTACAGAGTAGGCATGATAAAGCAGTTCACCCCTCCTAGGCTACATCTGTTGGTCTAGCTCCCAATGGCATGTCCATCTTTCATTATGCTCAAAACTTTGCAAATACATGTGTTTATAGGCCTCTAATGGCATTTTTCTCTACTCCAATGGCTCCGAAATTCTCTAGTTAGTCTAAGTAGACTCTTGTTTCACTCAATTTGGGCGAAAATTGACCCTCCTAGTCATTTTCCCAATAACTCCTACAAAACCTCCACTAATTGTGGAGAACTACACTTAACTATAGTTACATTTGGAAAATTTTCCAAAAATTTGGAGGCGCGCTAATTCTCCGCCATTTCTAACAATAAAATTTAACGTTGGGGAGGGGGTGGCCACATTCCAACCCCCGAAACCTCGCGGTCATTAAACTTGGAGTGGAACCCCATGCTAAAACCGCGGTTGCAGTTGTGTTAAAACTGGAGTTTGGTTTGGAGTTTGCATAATCGTCGGCATAAACTTTGGAGTAAACCCCTCCATCTGACAAGGTCCAATCATGAAACGGTTTTTTGGAATGTGCGGTTGAAGTTAACGTTTGATGTTGCAATGAGTTACAGTGGCACATGACCACAAATCTTGGACCGCCGATGGGTTGGGACCGCCGACAGTCCCTCCCCCATGTGCAAATATTTCAAACCTTAGATATATTTGACGACCTATATTTGTTACGTCACAATGTGTAGCCCAGTTGGTGGAAGTCTTTGTGCACAGGCTAGATGTCGTGGAGTCGAACCTTACAGGGTCTCATAAATTTTGTCACACTGTCCAGGGGACACGTGGCAGCCTCAGGGCTAGCCACGTGTCACCCTCCAATTGGACACTAAAACCAAACGTACAACTCATCACCCAATGATATAGTGACACTTGTTGGTCTCTGACTGGCTTGGAGAAAAAGGAATATTCTTAGGAATATTCCTATTTTGTTGATAGTGCACCTGCATGCTGTAATATTCCCACTTAGCCCAAGCTAAGGGGAATATTCAATTTTGTTTCATTTTCTGTTGCATGAATAAGTATGTAAAGGAGGACATGTAAAGCTTCTGAAAATAATGAATAAATCAATGCCCATGTGAACAAAGATAAATCTGGGCCATGTAAACAAAACACTTGCATGTGTGAATGGGTTGGAGCTACGAGACTGGGTCAACCATGACCAAATCTACAGCACAGTCTAGATGCAATGTAACTCATGGATGCACATCACAATTTTAGATGGAGGCTCCACATGTTAAAGGAGCTAACTCATTGAAGTGGTTTAGGGTTTGACAAGGCTTTTATCTTATAAAAGGAAGAGGAGAGCAGCATGAGGGGGTTGTTGATTATGTATATTTCTGAATATATTGTCTATTTAGACATATATCATTCTTTGTTGTTTAGCTGAGAATAATGCTGCTTAGCGTTGGGTGTTTCTAAGTGGGAATCCAACCTCCTTCCTAGAGCAACTCTTAGAGGAGCCTTGTTTGTCTTGTCCACTATCTGGCATTTGTCCAAGCTTCATCTTGCACCTACAGTGCTGATCCTATTAAGGATTAGATTTTCCTTGTGAGTTGCATCAAGTGGAGGATAGATCTCTTCAAATCTAGGCATCTCTAGCACCCCTTTTCACTGGGAAAGTCTTCTATCCCTTTGACAAGAGTGTTCTAGACCCTTGGAGCTTCAGATCCATATCTTGGCATCAGGCCAAAGCATTCTTAGAGTCTATAGCACAGTCCCTCTCCCAATACTACATTATTTGTAAGATCAGAGTTGTAGGGAGTTTTAGCATCATCTTGGAGGATAGATCTCTGGTGATTAGATTCTTCCTTTCACTGTGGTGATCCATGGATTAGCCAACTAATCCATATTTGGTTTCAGATCTGATTTGTTGTACTTCATATGCTTCAAATTTTTCTGAATATTACTACAGATCTGCAACTTAGATCTCAGATATACTCATTGTTATTCATGTTTTGCTCAAAACCCCAAGGGGATTGTATTAAGGAGCCTTTTTTGTATATAGATATGAATTAGATCTATATTTTTGTATACATATTGCTCTAGATCTAAGTTGTAATCTACTACTACTTCAGCCAATGAAAATAATGCCGTCAAGCTTATTCATACATTTCTTGTGGTTGTAGCACCTCATTTCTGAGGGTTTCTCCTGTATAGTCTTCTATTTTCTCTTGTACATTGTATGGACTATATTGTAAATCTAAATTACTGATGTACATGTAATATTTGAGCCTCCATATTGGTCTCCTACTCTCATTTATTTCAACTGCGTTATTTCTGAAGCATTTTGTTGCATATGGCTACAGCCCCATTCCTTGGGTGTTTTCCAGCCATACTATGTGGTGGTAGGTCTATTTACCTCACCTAGTTTGATTTGTTTTTTCTCTCCTTTTGGATCTAGATACTAGATCCCCTGATCTAAGGGATCCAGGAGCTGCAAACTCACCTCAATGAACAGATTTCTCAGGAATGCATTATTCCAGCAGGCATTGCTGAGTGTTCCCATTTAGGGATATTACACATGCTGACTGGGCATCCCAGTCAAACCTGTTGCAAAATTTATTTGTTTGGGAAATTTATTAGAACATGATATCTCCCTCATATGACATCGATTTTTTCAACTGTTCGCGGTGCCGAAATCAAGAAGACAAGATCTACGCAACCATCCTAGTTTCAACCCAATCTTATAACTTTCAATTTTGAGAAAAATTTATGAACTCTTGATCACACCTTCCCATTGGGAAGCTTTTGGACCCCAAAATAATTTTATTACCTGTTCAGTAGATGAGGGTACAACTACCTCACCTTTCCAACTTCCATCCACTTTTCCTTGCTTGGCTTACTACCTTTGAGCCCAAATCGAATGCAGTCAACACTTCCCCTCTTAGATTCTCTTGTCCTCTTGTCAAGAATTGTATCTTCCTTGAGCTCATCAAGAAATTCTGGCGAGAAATCTTCAATAGAGGGCAGTTGAACATCACTTCCTTGATCATTGATCAAAGGTGGCTCATACAAACTTAAATTTTCAATACTAACAACTGAATACATTTGCATATATGAAGGCAAGTCAAGCTGAAATGCATTATTACCAACTTGCTTTTTGATCTTGATGGACCACAACAAATGGGTTTGAGCTTTTTAACTTCCCCTTGCATTCTTTCTTTTCTTATGTGCAACCATACCTCATCTCCTTCTTGAAATTGTGATCAACTCTATGTTTGTCATGCCTCTCCTTGTATTTGCTTTGAATTTTCTCCAGATTTTCTTGAACTTGTTGATGTATAATCTGAATTTTCTCAATGAAATTTCGAGCCTTGTCAATATCACTATGCCCATCAATTGCAAAATCCTACTTAAAGATGAATTCTAATGGTAATTTTTGCAAATACCCAAAGCATACTTGAAAAGGTGATGTATTTGTAGAAGAGTGCTTTTCCCGGTTATAAGCGTGTTGAATATAATGCAGTTGCTCATCCGACAAATTAGGATGTTTGCTGAAATATCCTCTCAATAGATGCACAATGGTTCTGTTCACCACCTCAGTTTGGTCATTAGTTTGCAGATGAAAAGCAACACTCTTTTTCAACTTTGTGTCCATCATTCTCCAAATATTGGACCAAAAATTCCCATCGAACCTAGAATCCTTGTCACTAACAATAGAAGTAGGCAATCCATAATAAACCTATACAAGTTGAAAATAAAGTTCAGCAGTAATGGTTTTCTTACATGGCATAAGTAGACACATTTTATTGAATCTATCCACAACTACATAAAGATAATCATGCTCTTTTCTTGACATAGGTAGACCTCCAACAAAGTCCATGGAGACACTCTCTCATGGCCTTGATGGTACCGGTAGTGGCATGTACAACCCAAGCTTCCTATTGCTAGGCTTACTTGTTGAACACATATAATAACCTCTTATAAAACACGACACACTACCAGTCATGCGAGGCCAATAGCAATACCTCTATAGATGCACCATTGTTTTTCTTACCCCAAAGTGTCCAGCAATAAGAGATGAATGAGATTCTCTCATGACACTTAGCCTCTCTCCTTGTGTCTACAAAGCTTGCCCAAATGAAACATAATTTTTTTTTATATGATAACCATTTTCCTCAACTTGATTCCCTTCACTCAAACTAGCATACACATCTTGAAAATCAACATCATGTGCATATTGTTCTATGTAACTCTCATGTACAATAGGATCATTTTTTAGTAAAGTAGAAGAAATTATAATTGGTCGTGAAATAATATCAACAACTTTATTGAAAATACCTTTCTTGTACCTTATAACCAAGTGAAACTGTTGAAGAAATCCCATCCACCTGAAATGTCATGATTTCTGCAATTTTGTTTGCGACTGCAAGTGCTGCAATGGTTGGTGATCAGTATTTATAATCATCTCTTTACCCATCAAGTAGTGTTTCCACTTATTGATGCTTTGTACTAACGCATACAACTCTTTTTCATATGTAGGATAATTAGTTACAACACCATTGAATGTTTCAAAATGAAAATCAATAGGCTTACCATGCTGCAAAAGAACTGTGCCCATGGCATAATCACTAGCATCAGTTTGTATCTCAAATGGATGTCTCAAATTCGGTAATGCAAGGACTGGAGCTGAATGGATCTTTTATTTTAAAGATTTGAAATATTGTTGTTGTTTTCCATCCCATTTGAAGCCTTTCTTCACACTTGTCACTGTATGCATAGGAGTTGTGATGGCAAAAAGTTAGTAATAAAATTTCTTTAATACTAAGCTGCACCTAAGAATCTTCTTACCTCGGTTACTATTTTGGCAATGGGACAATTCACAATGGCTTCCACTTTAGAAGGATCAATTCTCAACTCACCTCCTCCTACAATGTGTCCCAAATAAACCAAATAAGTATTACCAAAATCACACTTTGACATCTTAAGAAATAATTTCTCTTTCTTGAAAACATCAAGCACCCTATTCACATTCAAGACATGTTCTTCTCTTATTTTGCTGAAAATCAGTATTTCATCTAAATACACAATCACAAAGTCATCAATAAATGGATACAAAACACTATCCATAACACACATGAAAGTTGCCAGTGCATTAAAAAAACCAAATGGCATAACCAACCACTCAAATATTACTTGTTTGGTTTTGAATGCAGTCTTCCATACATCACTTTCTGAAATTCTTACTTGATGATATCCACTTCGTAATATAACTTAGTGAAAAAAATTTCTTCTTTCAGATGATCAAGAAAATCATCTATCCTTGGGATTGGGTATCGATTATTTACCGCTATCTTGTTCAAAGCTCTGAAGTCTACATACATGCGCCAAGTCCCATCTTTCTTCGGAATCAAGACTATGGGTGAACCACATGGCAAAGTTCTTGGACTTATGAGTCCTTTGTCCAACATCTCCTTGATTTTCCTCTTTATTTCAACATTATCCATTATCAACATGTGATACATGCTGATGTTTGGAAGAGGAGAATCTTGCTGCAACTGAATATCACGTTGAATCTCCCTTTTTGGAGGCAATCCTGTCGGCTCCTGAAACATATCATGATGTGCATCAACTAAATCATATAAATCTGATCTCAAATTAGGATCACAATCCTTAAATTATTCATGATTAACATCAGCTTTAGGCTTAATCATTAGAAGAACAAAATTCTTACTTCAATTTACCATCCTCTTTACCTGTCCAATAATTACCATAGCAATGTTTGTCTTCTTGTGATGTTCTCTAACAATTTACTCCTTTCCATATTTGAATAATGGTATTTTTTTATCATGGTGATGGAAGATCGATTTATTGTCATACAAGTAAGGATTTCCCAACACAATACCTGTTATGTCAAGTGGAACCACATCTAAATCAACTGTGACAACAAAATGTGCAATTATTGCAAACCACAATATACACTTCTTTGAAACTTGTAAATTTGCATGCTTACAAATCCAACCAAGTGGAGATGGTTTTGGATTGGTATGGTCTGAAGATTAAGTTTCTTGACCAACTATTCAGAGGTTAAGTTTGCTTGTGACCCACTATCAAACAATGTGTCAATCTTAGTATGTTTGGATATGGCCCTCACATGAAACAATTCAATTCTCTCTTCTTCATTTGGAGCATGTATGTGATAGTTTGATGTACTAGTATTGGGTTTAGTTTCAATTTATTTCCCCTTCATGTTCTTCAATCCCATGGCTGTAATTTTAAATTCATCACCTGAATCCTCTCCTAAATCATGTTGAGTTGTAGCTGTTGTTTTCTGTTTCCCTTTGTTGTTGAGACATTTGAGCCTCTTTTGACGATGTAATTTCCAACATTGATTTTCATTATGGCCTTCTTTTTAACAATGTTTACAAACCACTTTTTCTCCCTCTTTCTTAACAGATCCATTATTTTTTCTTTTACCTTTTGAGGTATTCTCTTTGTTTTTCCCCTTAAAAGTTTTGTTTCTACCCTCATTAGAAATGTTTTTCCCTCTAGCTTCTAGATGTGTGGCCTGAACACATACCTCATCTACACTTCTGGGGTTAAACATGAGGATAGTATGTTTTAGGTAGCTATGTAAGCCTCCTATGTACTTTATAAAGGTAGCTTGACTCTGTAAATATACCCCTAATAAGAGAGGTCTTCTCCTAAATTCTTGGGTGTAAAATTGCACATTCTATCCTTTCAATTGTCTAAAAATTTTCCAGTTCATTATGGATTTCTGCATATGAACTAATGGATAAAATTGTTGTTTTATTGAAGTAATGAAATCATTCCATGGTAGAATAATCTTACCATGATTCTTGATCTCCTCCTTTGTCTTGGATTCCCACCAAACAAGTGTTGCACCTTCCATTCTCAATGAAGCTAATTGGATTTTGGTATCATCATCATGAAGGTTCTTGATTCTCAAATAAACCTCCAATTACCTAATCCAATTATCAAGCTTTTATACATTGAATTCACCATTAAACATTGGCAATTCAAACTTAACATCAAGTTTTAGAAAAGGAATTTTACTAGTGTTCTTTGACTTGTGTGACTGATGTACTGAAAATGAAGTAGAGGATGATGATGATGAGGGTGAGGATGGTGATTTTCCACTACCTCCATTTCCTCAATTTCCCTTCTTTTACTTATATTCATTATTGTGACCTCCTGATGATCCCTAACCTTCCTTGTGAAGTTTGTATCCTTCTCCTTAAAATTTCTCATTCCTTTCTTGATAAAGGATTCTAACCATCTCATTCATGTCAAGGAATGCTTTCCTGAACACTCTTTCTTCCACTTTGGGATCCACTTCTTCATGGATTTCTTCTTCCTCTGGAGGCATGCTTAATGTTGCTTCTATTTCCTTAGGAGGTGAACTAGGTGGTGGAGAATATGGAAATCTTGCCCTTCTTTGTTGTGGCTCACTTAGACTTCTCCTCTCATGAGCTCTAGCCTAGTAAGCATGTGAAACTTGCAAACAGTTAAACAAATATTTGCACATAACAAAACCAAAGAATAAACTCTAGCTATAATACAAACCTGATCTAATTTGACTGTATTAGTTTTCCATGCTAAGTGTCTTTTCAATTAATAAACATGTGCATACTTTTCTCCATTTGTTTTCTTAAGTATTGAGGATTTTAACCATGAAATATAAGTGATTTTAGTGATTAGAAGCATGAAATAAAAGCAAAAAAACACTGAACAATAGTATATAACAAGGAAATAAAACCACACATAACATTTACACAATAGGCTTGATGAAGTAGTTCACCCCTCCTGGGCTACATATGTTGGTCCAGCTCCCAATGGCATGTCCATATTTCATTGTGCTAAAATGTTTGCAAATGCATGTGTTTACAGGCCTCTAATGGTTGCTTTCTCTACTCTAATGGCTCCAGAATGCTCCAATTAGTCTAGGTAGTCTCTTTTTTCACTCCATTTGGGCGCAAATTGACCCTCCTACTCATTTTCCAAATAACTCCTAAAAAACCTCCACTAACTATGGAGAACTGCACTTAACTGCAGTTACATTTGGAAATTTTTCCGAAAATTTGGGGGCGCGCTAATTCTCTACTAGTTCTAACAATAAAAATTTAATGTTGGGGAGGTGGTGGCCACATGCCAACCCCCGAAACCCCGCAGTCATTAAACTTGGAGCAGAACCCCATGCTGAAACCGTGGTTACAGCTGTGTTAAAACCGGAGTTTGGTTTGGAGTTTGCATAATCGTCGTCATAAAATTTGGAATAAACCTTGCCATGTGACAAGGTACAACCATGAAATGGTTTTTCAGAATGTGCGGTCAGAGTTAATGTTTGATGTTGCAGTGAGTTATAGTGGCATGTGACTACAAATCTTGGACTGCCGATGCGTTGGGACCGTCGGCGGTGCCCCCCCCCAACCCAGGTCCAAAGGTTTCAAACCTTAAATATATCCGAGGAGCTATAGTTGTTAATTCACATTGTCTAGCCCGGTTGGTGGAATTCTTTTTGTGCAGACCAAAAATAATGAGGTCGAACCCTATGGGGTCTCATAAAATTTTCTCACACCGTCCAGGGGACACGTGGCGACCTCAGGGTTGTCCACGTGTCACCCTCCAATTGGCCACTAAAACCAAACATACAAATCATCACCCAATGATATATCTACACTTTTCAGTCTCTGACTGGCTTGGAGAAAAAGGAATATTCTTAGGAATATTCCTATTTTGCTAACTGTGCACCTACATGATGACTTGGCATCCTAGTCAAACCTATCGCAAAATTTAGGTGTTTGGGAAATCGATCAGAACGTGATATCTCCCTCATATGACATCGGTTTTTCGAACTGTTCATGGCACTGGAATCAAGAAAATGAGATTTACACAAACATCCTAGTTTCAACCCAATCCTATAACTTTCCAGTTTGAGAAAATTTTATGAACTCCTAATAAGTGAAGTTGAGAAAGATTGTATTTCCCAACCATTTATGTTCCTAGAGGTTTATACCAATCTGTCATAAGGACTTCCTTCCACCAGTCATTGTTCACATTGTAGGCTGGAGTGTACTGATCCGATGATAGCCAGATAATGGGAAACTGGAACCTCAAACTCATCCACCGGACCCCACAATTTTTTATACATGCAATATAACGTGGCAGCCTTTCTAATGCTCGTGGAAAGTTAGGAGCCAAAAACGTTTCTCAGATTCTGACAGCTCACGAAGATAACATCTATCTTTTATGAAAGTTGTCCCGAGCCTCATCTTGACAAGTGACCACCCTTTTTATACACAAATTACTGCACAATTTCTATGTTGCCAACATCTTTGCTTTACGTCTGTCAATATTTAAAAAGGAAACATGCTTATTATAAATATTTACAGACTGACCATTTTCTCTTCGAAGGACAAGTGGCTCCGTAGCTTGATTTTCTTCAAATGTCTCAAAGGCCTTCTTCCATTTAACCTGATTAATTGTATAGGAAGTAAAGGCTATCAATTGAACAACTCCCACAAATGCGACAGGATTGAATGCTAGATCGTTACTCAGGAAGTAATTGTGCATATAAAATTCACACATCAAGTGTTGATTCAAGACATCGTGAATTCTTAATATGCACAAAAAATGTATAGGGTCTTCTATCTTGTGACTGAGCTCATGACGAATACTTTCTAGACAAAATAAAAGATATTTCTCATGAAGAAACATAGCATAGCTATGAGCAGGGGGTCAATAAGCCATTATTTTTCGTGCCAAGGTGAACGTTTCATCTTTATCGCCCTTCAGTTCTCGCACCTGCTCCTCTAATTTCTCGATATTCTTCCGTTTTTTCTCTCGCTTTTGCTTCTTTATGTCCATCTGGTCTATGTAAGCATTGATGTTCTGCACAACCTGTTCACGAATACTTTTTACTTCTTCTTGGTGGGCCTTCAAAGTGATTGTTCCCTATTGGAGACAGGACACAGTAGCCTGCCATTTCTAAATTTCTGTAGCTAAAAATAATTCTTGGGCTTCAAATAAATACTCAATAGGATCGATTTGTGTAGTGGCAGAAGGTATATGAATATCCTCTATTTGAAATGCTAACGAGATGGCCTTGGCCTTGGATTTTGTAGCCTTTTTCTTATATCTCTTTGCTTTCTTCTGTAAGTGTAATACCCTCTTTCTCAAATTATTTACGATTTTTTATTTTTCATTTCTTGGCTCCATTAAATTGGAGTTGGTACCTTTCTTTAAGAGGGGGTATCCTTTTTTCACATTGTTCAATGATTTCCTATTTGACAATGACTTCTTCTGTTGGTCTTGTAGCTGGTGCGAGATTTGGTGGACTATTGTTAACGAACGTGTGGAACACCTCCTCCTTTACCATTAATTCTAGATCTAGAATTACTGTGGTCAATTATGTAGCGCCTTCGACATCCTTCCCTTGCATATGTTATGCTCCAAGGCCATTTCCTAATTGTCTAAGTGTTGTTTTTTACCCTTGCGGGTCAGTTTCAGCAAGGTTATTTTCTTCTGGTGGCCCTAGAGGGGTGGCATTTACTATTATTTATTTGACTCGATCTCTAGTCAGCACAGATTCTTGTATATCAGTGTTGACCTTTACGCTTCTAGTTTTCTTTGTCTGTGTACCAGCGAGTACTGGATCCTAAGTAATTGTATCAGCCATTATACCCAAAATCGTTCCAACAAATTCTAAGATTGGGGGAATGGATTTTTCTTCCACCAAGCACCGAGGGGAACAAAATTTCTTTTCCCCTTTTTGTAAAGTTGTAGGAAACGGGTATTAGGGGAATTTTGAGGTCTAAAATGGGCTTCCTAAGGTAATTATAAAATAATAGTGGATATAATAAAATAAGATTGATTACATCATCAAATTTAAGAGGGAAAAAAGGAAAAATTCTTTTTTCAACTCGTATTTTCAACTTATCTCCCTATGGGTTTTTACTCAAATTTCAAGCATAAACACTCATTGGATGCAAAATTTGATTTCTCATCCAAGTAGTACCCATGTTGCATATTTTGGATGGACTTTTCTACACGGAAAATGAGAAATACATGAAAAACATGATTGTAAACATGTTTTTCCATGTATTTCTCATTTTTCGTGTAGAAAGGTCCATCAAAAGTATGCAACATGGGTACTCCTTGGATGAGTAATTAAATTTTGTGTCCAACAAGTACTCATGCTCGAAATTTGAGTAAAACCTTAGGGAGATAAGGTGAAAATGCAAATTGAAATAGTAGTTTTATTATTTTTTTATTTTTTTATTGTTTTTACTTTTTAACTCCAAAAATGATGAATCATCCCCCATGGTTGACATCATCATCTTGAATCCTATTGGTTCTTATAAATTTTATTTTTGTTGTACATTTTTCTTAGGAGGCCCATTTTAGACCTCAAAATTCCCGTAATGGAATGAGGTACATCTTCTTCAATCTCCACCTTCACTATGCCTGCTACTTCGGGTTTTCCCTTCTCATCCTCCTTGTTCACTGATTGAACCAAGCTTATTTCCAAATTGACTCCTTGTCTAGTAGTCGACACTGGTTCTTGTGTAGCAGTGCTGACCGCAGGACCTGTTCCTTCTACAAATTCATGATTCTTTTGAGCTAGTGGTGGTGGTTCTTGTGTGACATCACCACTTGTGATTCCTGCTTCAGTCCCTGAATTTACTTAGATAGGTGGTGTTGGTTCTTGTGTGACAACACCACTTGCACATTCCCCTGTATAATTATGATATAATTCAATGGGTGGTGTTGGTTCTTGTGTAACAACACCACCTATTGATCTAATGACTAGTGATGATCCTCTCTGTAAATTTTCAGTCGACGCTGGTTCCTGTGGAACAACGTCGACTTCATTTTCTATCTCCATTACTTATATTCCCACCGAACTGACAGATGATGTTGGTTCTTGTGGAGTAGCATCGACTGTGGCTTCTTTTGTTTCCATTGCCTCCATTTCTACCGAATCAACAAGTGATGCTCATTCTTGTGGAACAACGTTGACTGTGACTTCTTCCGTTTCCATTGCATCCATCCCTAAGGAACCAACAAGGGATGCTCATTCTTGTTGTTAGTGTAAGGATTTACTCCTTGACTGCAAAAGGAGTAAGCCTTACACATCATAGTTCATTACAAATTTTAAAGATTTTTTTTTTAGTGGTGGGATGGCTTCTCAAAGAGTTTGAAATGATTTTTATATTCTTTAGGACTTTCATGCATTTGGAAAGCTATGGAAAGTATAATTTGCATGGGTAAATTGGTAGTATAGGGATCAGAGTGTAACAATTGAAGAACATGGATAGTTGGTACCTATTCTAGGAAATATTCATATCCTAAGTCAGTTACACAACTATAATGATGGCTCTTTACACAAACTCTATTTATGCAAAGTAAACAACACTCAGAAAGTAGATTGCATGAATAAATTATTTCACAAATACTTTATTAAATCTTCACTAACATGTTCTACAACACATATATTATTTGTAGAAATATAAAAGAAGATAATTTACTTTTAAATTCTTTAACAAATTTTCACTCACACCTTACTAGTTGTTGCAACTCATAATTAGAAGAAATTAACAAAGAAAGAAGACACGCCATACATTAGATGCTTCTTGAGTCACAAAATCCTCTAGCATGAAGTAAAAAATGCTTTTCTTTATTATATCCAGCCTTCAAGTAGACCAACATCCAACATGGAAATGTGTAATATTCCTTTTTTTGGTATCAACTATGACAAGGTTAGGATGGACTTCTAGAAATGGGAGCAGAAAGGTCACAGATACAGGTTGGTGTCATCAGCGGGCCCCAGGGATTTTTGGAGGAGTTTTGAGGAGTTTCTATGAGGACTAATGGCATTCGCTTGATATAATCCATCGTCCACATAATTTTCCTTTCTTTCCAGTGCATTCCAACAGCTTTCAGAAAACTAAGTTACTTTTGGGCTTAACTAGATTAATTACGCTCATGGTGGCATTCCAGGAGGAATACATGATAGAACACCTTAGTGTAATAGCTCGTTGGAACCGAAATGAGGAGATCTTCATGATGGGATGCTGAGAAGTGAATTATAGTGGTCAGAGATAGTACCATGGGAGATATACTATTTTTATTAATTAAAAATTACTTTCATTAGTCATTTAATTAAAGGAAAAATAATATTTAGAGGAAAAGGGGCCAAAAGTGACTTAAGTGAAATATAATTAAATTAAAGTAACTTTATAGAGTTAACGGTGGATCTTATAGAATAATAATAAAATAAGATGCTTCTAGAGGATTGGAGATCTATCCATCGGATCTATAAAAAGAGAAGCGAAGTTCATTTGGAGATATCTTGGATTGGATCATTGTTTGTGTGAGAGGTTTGAGAAATTGGACTCTCTACTTCAGTAGTAGCCCCAGGACAGAAACCTTCGGGTGATTTAGTGAGAGTTGACGAGTACCCATCTCTTCCCCTGGTTGATCCATTCAAGATTCATAGGTTGTAGTTATTTCTAGTTTGTTTTGGAGGCAGTTGCAGCATTGTTGTAGATCTATTTGCGGCCATTGCTTCAACGATATCTAGTTTTCGTATTAGCAGTTTATATTAATAAAATAAGGCTGAGATCTTCTGCGTGATTATAATGTCTATTATTTGGTTACATGTTCTATTTTCCATTTGCCATAAATATTGTGGTTGACAATTTATAATGTTGATGGCTTGAATTTCTGAAGGTATTTTTACAAGTTAATCTTTTGGTAATTTTATGGTTGAATTAATTTCTGGAAAAATTCATAAAATATCCCATTTGACATATTACAGTGGTATCAGAGCTGGTGATCTTACCAGCCTGAGGGTTTACTTTCCAAATTACCAAAAAATCCAAGTTCAAGAGTTTTACTACACATCAAATTCAAAATAAGATCAAAGATTTATTACTTTTGCATGCATTATTGCGCCATTGATTCTGATCTTAGTTGTTCAAGTTGTTTATCTTCAGCTTCTACATTTTGTTGCCTCAGTTTTGAGCGTGTATTTCTGAAGGATTCAGTTGGGTTCTTGTTTTTGTTATTGTTTGCAAGGCTCATCAGCTTTTCAGCTATAGGCGAATCTCCAAGGGATGAGATTGATATTCTATCTCTAGAGTAGTGTGGCAGTCTCTAGGCCAACGTAAAGGAGGAGAGTTGAGCCTAGTTGTGGAGGAAGGTCTCAAAAATTTGAGCTGGGAGATAGAGGAAGTGAAAGAGGGATTATTTTTTTCACATTTGGAGTGTTTTTGAGTATTTAGTTGATCATTTTTTAGACAATGTATTCACTAGGTACTGGGAGAGCGCAAGGCTTATTGGGGTCAATTTTGGAGGATCGTGATTTGGCCAAACTATTTCTTGGTTTTTTCTAGATTGGATTGAGGAGTATGGGAGTAATTTTTGAGAATTTTCCAAGCACTGGATGTAGGCTTTTTGGCCAATCCATTGTAGCAACTAGTGCAGAATTGACGTTGGAGAGCATTTTGCTGGGCCAAATTTATATTGTAGGGCCAAAATTATTCAACTATAATTTTCCTAATATTTTTCTGGGTTTTTCTGGGTTTTTTTAGTAGAGTCAGTGGTTCAAATTCTAGCATTTTTTTAGTAGCATATTAGCCAATTTACGCAGTCCCTACTTAGATAGCAGTTATAGGAGCTAGGCAAAAGAGACAAATTTTGAAAGTGGGAATTAAAGAAAACTATTCTGGGTTTTGTGAGTAGAGTCTGTGGTTAAAACCCCAAAAAATTCTGAGCAGTAGATCAACTCATTTACCCAGTCCCTACTTAGCCAATGCAGTGATAAGAGCTAGGAGAAAAACGGTCAGATTTTGAAGGTTGGAATTCAAGGAAACCATTTCTGGGTTTTAGGCAAGAATCACCTTCCCAAATTCCTAGATTTTTTTGAGCAATAGAAGCAGCCCAACCACCAGTCTGAAGTGAGCCAACAAAAAAATTTCCAACAATGGCGGAATTTCCAAAGTCAGCGCAGAGCTAGGAAGAGATCATTTCCTTGCATGTGGGGTAACATTTTTTTATCTTGCTTTGCTAGGATGAATTCATCTTGTTGAGCAAAGATGATTTTACTAGAGCCCAATTTATTTTTGCCTAAATTATTTGCTGCAGCTAGATTTATCTGTTGGGGCAGGGTATTGAAATGAGCAATGTAACAACATGCCAATAATGCATCATTCTTTTTGGCATTAGTTTCATTTCTGACTGACGGTTGGAAAATGTATTAATTTATGTGGGGTGTTTTTGTGCTACCTCTCACTGTTATCATAACTTTTTATTCTTGTCATAAACATGGAGTTCTTAAAATACCTCATAAATCCACATGGCATCACAGTCATTGAAGCCTTGAACCACAATGTTTCTATGGACCAAGAAACCAAGTAGAAAAATAGACCTTTCTCAAAGGGGGTCTATGCCATTCTTAAAAAGGGGCAATCCAGGGGCTTACAGAAAGAACCAGAAATAGGGAACAAAATCCTTGCGCTTGGGACATATTTTAAACATATTAATATCACATGGAGAATTCTTTCTAAACTTGAGGAACTTGATGAACTCATTTCCAAAGTAGAACAGTCAGATGGGATAAAATTAATTTGGGCCTTAAAGCCTTGTATGTTTTCTCTCATACAACCCAAGCTCTTGGAGGAAATTTGTGGAGGGGTCACACTTCCAGTTGCAGCTTGTCTCATCAACATCATGAGACTAACTGCCTCTACAACCCCTTACAATGATGAAATTATGAGGAGAGTTTTCGTATTGATGATAGGGACCTTTTAGGATTTGGACAACAGTGCAGGATCTACCTTTGGGAAGAAGCTTGAGGTTTTAGGAGGTATGGCCACATTCAGAACATATTGCATCATGTTTGATCTTGAATGTGATGGCTTGATTTTGCAGATGTTCCAATGCTTCTTCAACATTAGGAGACATCATGCTGACACAGTCATATCACACATGCAGTCCATCCTGTCATCATGTATAGATGGTGAGGCCATTTTTCGAGAGTTGCAGACTAGGGTGTTGAGAAATTGGAGGAGAGAGCAGTTGGTCTCACCTACTGCTTATTAGCTAGTCCAAGGGTTGGTTGAGAAGAATATTGGGTTATTCATGAGACATTTGACTAGGGAGGAGCTACTACAGTTTGGTGGATCAGGTAGCAGAAATGAGCTGAGGAAGGGACTTCACTTCATCTGGAAAGAACCTTGTGGGCCTGTTCACTCATGCTTGAGTGATGCAGATGATGTGGCAGAGGAAGAACATAAGGACATTCCTTCTGTATGCTAGGATGAGGAATTTTCATCAGATGATTCCATGGGATCATATGAGGATGCTTCTGGGGAGCAAGAGCAGTCATGCAGAGTTGATGACAGTAGGTTGGAGCTATATTCCAGTGTGTAGGGTGAGCAGTTAGGGTACTCTACGGGAGATACTTTGGGTGATGAGTCACTTGTGACGATTCAACCGGAGCAACATATGATGGAGCATGAGTCAGCAAAGGAAGAGGCATTGCACATCATGCATGATATTCCTTTGGGGGAGAGCTATATGGTGGCTCACATTGATACTGTGATGGATGTACGACTACCCTTAGGGTCAGCCATGGGTGAGGAGAAGACGGATGTATAGGCATCTAGCAAGGAGGCAGTAGTTGTAGATACTTATCCTCATGAGATGTTGGAGGTTGATGGGATAGTTCTGTGGGAGGCTAGTATAAAACAGGAGCATGAAATTCCTAATCAGGAGAGGGATGAGCTATTGGATATGGTGGAGCATCCATCGTCGGGTCGATACTCAGATGAGGTGGAGATAGATGCACATGCAGTTAGTAGAGAAGTAGTGCTTTCAGGTAGTAGCACTCTCCAAGAGTACATTGATGCGGCTTACAGTATATCTAACCCACTTTGGCCTTTTCTAGATAGAGTGGTCTTCCTCTACAGGAAAATATCAACGGTAGATGAGACAGAGCAGCGTGAGTTGAGGACGGGCTGGCGATAACACTCCAGAGGTGTTCCATATGCAGATGTCACCACATTAGATTCTTCTTCCAGGTTATATTGGTGGGATATCATGATTTGGTACCCTCTTTATGGTATGATCTTCTTCGTAGGGAGCATAGCGAAGCAGGGGCCCTTAGACATGAAAAATGCTACAAATTCTCATTGGTAGTGGTGCATAGGCAGACAATTCCTTAGCATTATCCATCCTGACTTTAGGAGAGCAGGGTTAGCATCAGATCGAGTCTGTTGTGAAACCAGCTCCAAAAATAGAAGAAAACAGATATCAAAGCCGTAGAAATAAGCCACTTAGAGGGGGAAATGTCTAATACATTACATGAATGAACAATTCTTGGATGATACAAATGAAAAAACCTCTCTTCTATATATAAAGTCCATGGGGCCACAATGTAATCCTAGTGGGGCCACAATGTAATCCTAGCCGACCTAACAATAATAATGTAAGGGCACAATAATAAAAATATGGAGGTTACAATGGTACAAAAATAACAATAAGGGGGGCCACACTAACATAATAAGGGACTACACTATTAATATAGGGACTTAACATGCCCCTCTCCTTCAAACAAGTGTTGTCCTCAACGCTTGATTATTTCTTGATGCTTCTGTATAAAATTCTCATCCTCCCATGTGGAATCTTCTACAGAAAAGTTCTTCCACTTGCTAAGATACTCTGAAATTGATCGTACTTGTCGAGTTATTTTTTTGTGACTGCTTCAGAACTTCTTTTGATGTGATGTTGATCTTCCTATTGTTTCATTAGATTCTGCAACAAAGTTAGGTTATCCTTTGAGAGTTGGAGAACTTGTTGTTGATGATCGATGTGATATTACACTAATTTATCATCCATATTATCTATTATTTGATCCTTCAAACCATCCAACTTAGCCTCCATTTTTGCTTTTAAACCATTTATGTCATATTTGGTTGCTCTTCGTAAGATCGAAATTTTTTTCACTTGGTACCGTAATTTTGATATCTCATACTGCAATTCTTCCTCTTCATCTGTTATGGTATAGCTTTTTGAGGAGCTCGATATTGAATTTGACTTATCTCTATACTTGAAGATCCTCAATATTTGAAATTAGACCCTACAGTATTTCTCTAAAGCTTCTTTCAGATGCCACATGTCTGACTTGATTTGAATTCTTCAAGGCAAAGTTATGTCCAATCTCCCACAATGACCTAATTATGGATTGGTTCAATAGAGCGAAATTTTACGACCTGACATGTGTCACTGTTTTCTCCTTTGGCTCTAAAATGTATAGAAAGGAAACTACAATCCATTTAATTCCAGTCACTTTTTACAAAATTCCAATCCGATGCTTAGAGAGAGAGTTATGAAGATTTTCCCACGATCAACTCTTTGAGATGAAATTTGGGAGCCTGAAAAAGACCTACCTTCCATAGATCATATCTCTGAAAATATTGTGAACCAAGCTCTGAAATGTTGCGACGATGTTCCTCAGCCTTTTTTCTTCACGCTCTAAAAATTTCAGCTTCTGAACCTTCATAGAACACAAGTTATAGATAAAATTCTGTGATGACATTTTTAAGTGAAATTTAGGAGCCTCCAAAAAGCCCTAACTTCCACTGATCATATCTCCGAAAATATTTCCGACCCATCTCTGAAATTTTGTGACGATGTTCCACAGGATTTTAGCTTCGTACTCTACAAATTTCAACTTCGAAACCTTCATAGACAAAACGTTATAGCGAAAATTCCATGATGACTTGTTTGGAGCAGTGAAACCCTAAAATCCAAAGCTCTAATAACAAATGTTGTGAAACCACCTCCAAAAATAGAAGAAAAGAGATATCAATGCCTTAGAAATAAGCCACTTAGAGGGGGAAACCTCCAATACATTACATGAATGAAAAATTCTTGGATGATAAAAATGATAAACCTCCCTTCTATATATAGGAGTCCATGGGGCCACAATGTAATCCTAGCCGACCTAACAATAATAATGTAAGGGCACAATAATAACAATATGGGGGTTACAGGGGTACAAAAATAACAATAAGTGGGGCTACACTAACATAATAAGGGACTACACTACTAATATAGGGACTTAACATGCCCCTCTCCTTCAAACAAGTGTTGTCCTCAACTCTTGATTATTTCTTGATGCTTCTGTATATAATTATCATCCTCCCATGTGGAATATTCTACAGGAAAGTTCTTCCACTTGCTGAGATACTCTGAAATTGATCGTACTTTTCAATTTATTTTTTCTGTGACTGCTTCAGAACTTCTTTCAATGTCATGTTGATCTTGCTATTGTTTCATTAGATTCTGCACCAAATTTAGGTTATCCTTTGAGAGTTGGAGAACTTGTTGTTGATGCTCGATGTGATATTCCACTAATTTATCATCCATATTAGCTATTATTTGATCCTTCAAGCATTTGTGGACAATTTTGTAACCTTTAGAGGCAGTCTAGAGTTTCCATAGACCGATTACCTAGAACATCTTAATATAGCAAAGGAGCTTTTCATATAGCTTGAGTTGTCGATCAAAGCTCACTTACTATCTCTTGTTGAACAAGGAAATTAGTTTAGAATGGGACCAATCTCTCTCGGAGGCGATACAAGGATAAGAATAGTGTAGGAACATCATGCAAGAAAACTTCCAATACAAAGGCATCGAACGGTTAAGAGCCGGCTAGCATGGTAGAAAGTTCAAATAATATGCCACGAAATCAAATATCGAGAAAGTGGATGCGATGAGAGGAATAATAAGAGAATATCAGTTGACATTAGATTGATACCCAGATATACAACAAAACCATGCATGGGCTTGCCAATTCAAGAATCCATACACAATCCTGGCATTTTAAAAGCACCCTCCTAAGACAACTGATATAGCAGAAAATATGGATAAGGTGAACATGGAATAGTATATCATGACTAGGCCTATTTAAAGTGCTTGACTAATTCCAGAAAGGGCATCAACAAGGATGAATCCTTACTGCAAACTAGTGAGCCACTCGCATTCTAGAACATGATACAAGAAGATAAATAGCATGAAAGGAGATATTGTATTAACACATAAGAGAAAATTACATATTGTGAGATACCAAAGACCAGAATCCTCATTACAGTTATAACTCCTCCTCACTGAGACCCTACGGGCTCTGAACCTTCATACAGAAATATTACAAAATGTATACAAAAGCCTTTTCACTGCACAGTTTGCTGATAGAAATCTGGAACCCTTCTAATGTCTTATTTCTGGGTTTTTATAGAAAAGATAGAGAATTCTAGAGAAGGAGGTAGGTGGAGTACATTTAATAACTCAATTTGAATAAAAATGGCGGAAAGGATTCGCGCCCACTCTATGAATGACTGAATATAAATGACTGTACTTTACAATCTGCCTCTAGAAATAAATGCTGAGGATGAAAATGTCTTCATGAACAAGACACAAATAATAATATATACAATGTTCTGCCTCTTACTGAAAGAGGGAAAATCTGCTGCCGCAAAAACCCTGAGATAGCCTGCAATTTTGTACTATACTCTCAGCCTTTAATTTTGAATTTAAATCCTGGACCTTTAATGCAGGGCGAAGCGTTCCTTGATTTTCTCTGGAGGGTTCTGTAGGTTCATATCTTTGTTTTATTTAATGATAGTCATTTCACGCAACTACCCTCGACTTCTTTCTTAATTTTCACCAGAAAAATAAGTCCTTTGATATGCTCTTGACCTCTACAATGGAGGCGGTAAATTATGAGGCCTCTTTATCATCTTGAAACCTGCAAAACCCACAAAAACATTAAAGAAACCAGACTTGGAGGTAAGGAGCATGGAGGTGGAGATGGTAATGACGTCGCGGACACGAACGGATGACAAGAACACGCAGGGTGGCGGAGGAAAGACAATGGAGACTTTGATTAAACAGACGGAGCACGAATTTTCCACGTAGAATAGTTTGGACGTGAGAAATGAATAAAAATGAAGGATATGAATGAAATCACACATATATACATATGGCGGGGAGGAATATTATGGACGCGCGAGGCGAGGACGCATGGATGTACGAGGGGACAGGTGGAAAGGCGACGTGGCAGCGGAGTCAACAGACGGGGAGACCGGGTTCTGGGCCGTCGGATTGCAAACACAGATCAACGACTGGAAGTTAATGGGAGCAGCACGATGGTGGGCCACAGGACATGACGGACACGAGATAATGGGCAAGCAACTTCAGAGGGTATCCGCCGTCAGATTGAGGTTAGCAGATCTGACGGTGCAGGTGAGTTCCGCTGCCCGACCAAAGACACGCGGCACAATTTAAATGGAATCGCTGGAATTTGGCTTAAAACTGCCGGCTCGGTGAAAGTGGTGCGGGATTTACCACCATTTTTGGCAATTCGTATAGGCGCGGGGACCACCACATAAAAAAAACGTCGCTTCGTTGATTTAACTCGATCGGACGGTGACCATTGCGCCCGAAACATAAAACAATAAGCTCCCTTTCCTTTTGGCTTGTGGTTTTTGGGCTCGGGTCATGTGATGACGACAGGAAAAGGGGCTAAGGCTCAATATAATTTTAATAGCAGGTATTTAACCTTTGGATAATATATTTTGGAGCGGAAAAGGTGGCGATGACCGCAATATGAAGGTTTTTGATCACGAAAGATATTTGGAACAGATCTAAAAGGAACCGGTGGTCAAAATTTAAATGGAGGAGGGAATATGCACAACATTGGCTCCATCTGGGGACGACATGGTCGTCCTCGGGCATGTCGAGAACACGTAGACCACTGAATGTTTCACTCTGTTTTTCAATTCCCCTATGCTTCTTCTTCAGGTAATTGCCAGCATCCTTTCTTATGAAAATAAAACTAAAATAACTTATATACAATATAATACATTCAGGCATTCCCAACCTGGGTCAGAATTAAAAGTATGGCTTGAGGAATTGGCCATTCACAGGGGAGTCCAGCAGATCACCCTGTAGGTTTTCTAACATGAAAGTATTATTTCTCCCTTGATTCACGATTTTGAATGGACCAAACCACAACGTATCAAACTTGGCATGTTTGCCCTTCTCTGCCCTGCAGACATCCCATCTAAGAACCAAGTCACCAATTTGGAATTTTCTGTCTTTCGCATGCCGATCAAATACGTTCTTCATTTTCTCCTGATATTCTATCAATCTCTGATTCACCTGGTTCCATGTTTCCTCCAATTCTACCAGCTGATTAATCCTTCTGATCATGTCATCTGCCTCTTCCTGGCTTTCCTGCATAAAACGTGCTACCGACAACGCCAATTGTACAGGAAACACAGTTGCTCGACCATACACCAGCTCATAGGGTGACTTCCCTGTTGCTCTCTTGCTGGCTACCCTATTTTCCCATAGAGAAAATTTTAATTGAGAGTCCCAATTCTTCTGATTTTCACTGATTGTTTTCTTCAAGGCTCTCACCAGGGTTTTATTAGAAGACTCTGCTAGGCCATTTCCCTGTGGATAATAAGCAGTAGAGTGAGTCAATATGATATTATATCGTTGGTAGAAATTTACAAACCTGGCAGATTTGAAAGCTTGAGCATTGTCAGTTACGATCCTAGCAGGACAGCCAAACCTAGATATGATATTTTCCTCCATAAACTTGATTATCACAACATCTGTAGCATTTCTTGTAGGTATGGCTTCCACCCATATCGTAAAATAATCTGTGGATGTTAGTATCCATTTATATTGGCCACTTGATGGGGAATGTATTTCTCCTATAAAATCTAATCCCCATTTCTGAAATGGTTCATTGACATGAATAGGGATCAAGGGAAAAGCTGCTAATTTCTGCCTTTCTGCAAATCTTTGGCACTTGTCACATGCTCTGACCCAAGCAAAAGCATCTGTATACAATTTCGGCCAGTAAAAACCAGCCTTCAGGATCTTTTGAGCTGTAGCCCTCCAGCTGTAATGCCCTCCACATATTCCCTCATGAAATTCTATCATTATATTTTCCACTTCATTCTCTGTGAGGCATAACAGTAATATACCTGAAGGGTCTCTCCAATATAGCTGTCCATTAGCAATCATATACCTTTGGGATTTCATTCTTATAGCTCTGTATTTTACCTTGTCACAACTTGGAGGACAACTAAGTGTTAAAAGATATTCAACTATTTATTTATACCAAGGACTAGTTAGGTATTTCATGTGTACCTTTTGAGTGGCCATCTCCAGTCCTTGCTACTCTCCTCCTTCTTTGGATTCTTCATTTGCTATCATGGATAGATTAATTCCCAAGGCTTGATGATTTGATTCAGATAACATCTTAGCAAGTCCCTGTCCTTTAATCAGCTTAGTAGGCCTTATGTCCAAATCATACTCCTGTATTTTCGCAATCCATCTTCCTCTTTTACCTTCGCTATCCCCTTGAACAAGAATGTCTTTGACAGCTGCTGTGGGAACATATGCAGTGATGTGAGATTGCAAAACATAGGTTCTAAAAGCTTTAAGAGACTTTACTAGGGCATATGCCTGCTTCTCCAATATATTATATTTCAATTCAGCATCATGCAATACTTGGCTGAAGAAAACTATAGGCTGTTCGTATCCTTCTTCATTCTTCTGTAATAATACTCCAGCAATTGTATGAGGTGAAGCAAATGAAAAGATCATAAATGGCTTTTTGTAATCTGGTCCAGCTAGCACAGGAGCTTTAGCGAATGCCTGTTTTATCCTTGTGAATGAATCTCTAGACTCCTGGGACCATTTTACTTCATTCTCCTTTTTCAACATATCAGTTATATGCCTAACTATCTTGGCATAGTTAGGAATGAACCTTCTCAAAAAATTGATTCGACCTAAAAACACCTGTACTTCCTTCTTATTCCTGGGTAAAGGAATACTATTTATTACTTCCACTCTCTTAGGGTCTATTTTCACACCATCTTTAGTTACAATGTGCCCTAAGAGTTTTCCCTCATCTAATGCAAATAAAGATTTTTGAGGATTGAGAGAAAGGCCATACCTTCTGCATTTTTCAAAAGTTCTTCTTAAATGCTCAATATGCTCATCA
Source organism: Pinus albicaulis (assembly GCA_034641835.2). Taxonomy (NCBI): domain Eukaryota; kingdom Viridiplantae; phylum Streptophyta; class Pinopsida; order Pinales; family Pinaceae; genus Pinus; species Pinus albicaulis. The sequence goes on along the minus strand of CM076579.1, from coordinate 326,638,458 downwards.
TCATTCTTTGAAAACACTGTGATATCATCAAGATATACCACCAAAAACTTGTCCTATTCTCCAACAAAGGCTATGTCCATTGCCCTCTGAAAAGTAGCTCCCGCATTAATTAACCCAAATGGCATCCGGGCATACATAAATGTTCCCCATGGTGTTGTAAATGCAGTTTTCTTCTGATCTTCTGGGAACACGGCCACCTGATTATAACCGGAAAATCCATCCATCATTGACATTCTGGATGCTCCCACCACTTTCTGCAGGATGTAGTCCATCTTAGGCAGTGGATAATTATCCTTTAGAGATGCTCTGTTTAAATTCCTGAAATCCACACACAGCCTTATTTCTCCGTTTTTCTTTCGAACAGGAACAAGGTTTGCTATCCATTCTGAGTATCTCAATGGCACAATTATTTTGGCCTTCAGTAGCTTCTTGATTTCTTTTTCAATAGAGGGAAGCAACAGAGGATTTATCTGTCTGAGCTTCTGCTTATAAGGCTTTGCATCTTCCCTCAAAGGAATTTTATGCTGCATTATATTAACATCAAAAGTTTTTAGGTCCTGATAGGACCAAGCAAATACATCTTTATAAGATTGAAACAACTTCAAATATTTTTCTTTATAATCTTCTGGGACCCTTTTAGATAGTTTCACAATTTTGGGATCAACATAAGTACCCAGATTCAAATCTCCCACTTGATCTTCTTCTGTCACCTTGTTTGGCTGCAATGGAATATCATCTTTGTTAAATAATCTTTCTAGAGGCACCAGACCTCTAGGTATAACATTTCCTTTCAGCTGTAGCACTTTATTTCCTGCTATTCTTTCTTCCCATCTGTTTTCTGCAATATTTTCAACTTCTTCCTCCTCATTATCATCAATCTCCATATTGGAGAATTCTCCCACTGTCTCCATGAATCTCTTCATCTGTTCATCATCTTCAAATACCTGCCAATGCTTTATATTATCTGGAATGGATGGTCTGTAACGTACCTCCACTTCATATCTTAAAAGTGGATTCTGAGGAGGACGGAATGTGCTGGCAGCTACAGCAAGAGAATCTGCTATTTTGTTTTGCTCCTGGGGCATGAACTGTATGTTAAATGCTGAGAAGAAATTTTCTATCATGTCCCACACTTCGTTTCTATAAGCTCTCAGCCGTGGATGCTTAGTTTGGCATTGATTTTTGATCTGTCTTACCACCAGCTCAGAGTCTCCCAAGACTTTTAAACATTGGATGCCCATGTTTCTAGCTGTCTGCAGTCCCAATAATAGTGCCTCATATTCAGCTACATTGTTTGTAGCCTCATACTCCAATTTGAAAGACAGTGGCACCCATTTTCCTGTAGGGGAGATTAGTAGCACCCCAGCTCCATTGCCTTCTCTTGAATTTGCTCCATCAAAATGCAAAGTCCAAATTCCTGATTCCTGATCTTCTTTAGGCTGCTCAGCTTGAATTTGACCAAAAAGGGGCTCATGAGCATAATTTTGATTTTCTTCTAACATAAAACATGAGAAGTCTCCCTCTTTGTTATAAACTGGAGAGTTCTCTGAGCAGTCAGCCTTAGTTACCATTTTAACAAATCTAGTCTCCCTGTATAACCTCCTCTCCTGTCCTCCAAAGACTGGGACAGTAGCATATGTTAAATCCAATTTGATTGACCCACCAATTTTTGTACCCTAGGATCTTGACAGCAGCATGCCAAAGCGGGCTGGGATATCGGCAACCACAATGTCCATGACCACACTTTTTGCTGGAATTTGGGCCAAATTGACCACTAAATCTTTGATCATCCCTAAGCATTTAACCCTTTTGGAATCAAATGAATATAAGTCCTTGTATGGTCTTGTAATTTGTAGTCCCAGTTGTTCCGTGACAGACAAAGGCATAAGATTATGGGAAGCCCCAGAATCTAACATACAATTGTGTAATAGCAGGTCATGAATAACTAGGGACACGTAAAAGGGAGGAGTAGAAGGATCTATCTCCTCAACATCTGGGCCAAAGACTACCATGGGTCTTTCTTCTTGAAGGTTTAAACTGTCAGGTACAATTGGTATTTCAGGAGGAAGTATAAAAGAAGTAACTTGAGACTGATATGCAGGTTGTTTCAATAATTCGGTCAGGGGAACTGGAATCTTAATTTTCTCAAGTTCTTTTTGCAGGTTGAAAGCGGATGGGGGATTTTCTATCACTACTTCTTTTGACTCTTTATTTTCAGCTGAAGATTTAATTTCTTTTGACACTGGCTCAGCATTAGGAGGACTGACTATTTTTGAAGAAGAAGGAATCTGATCATTGGGCCGCAAAGGAGCATCCAGAGAATTCTTACCTTTTTCTATGTTTCTCTTTGTTGTTGATTCCCTTTGAGCAGATGCTTCTTTCTGAGGTGGCTCCTCTTCTTGATCCTGATTTCTGGTCCTCTTCCTTGAAGATCTGAGATCATATTTGAAATTGAATTGTGCTTGCATGAAATCAGAAAATTGTTTACAATAATGGTCAATCTCTGCTTCTTCTTCGTCTTGCAATGGGCATTCCATATCATCATTATTTGAAAAAGCCAGATTTGAATCTTCTAATCCATAAGCTGCATCTCCAGTGGAGTCATCCACTGGTCCTTCCAGGTACAAGGGATGAGTTACCTGGTCTTGTGATTCCTTTGCTTCTCTCGGTAATATCTGCAATGGGGGTCTTCTGTACTGGGGATTATATCCTCTATTTGGAGCATTATAGAAATTCTTGGGAGCTGCATTTTTAGCTTCCAGTTCAAGCTTGACCATATTTTTTATCATTTTACTTATTTCATCCATCTTGTCTAAATCCTTTTCCTGATTAGAGGAGGAAACTTCTTCTTTGCCTCTCCTCCTAGTATCTTGTTCAACTTTTCCCTTTAATTTCCCAGTGGAGGCAAAGTTTGCTTCCAATTCCAGAGCATCTGACTGTGCATCATCTAAAGTGGCAGGTTTTCTTTCTCTCAATGAGAATCCAAAATCAAAATCAAAGGCTGCTATGAAAATTATCTTGGCAGCAGCTTCATGGGGCTTCATTTCAGGAGGCAGGCTCAAATATAACTTGTTGAATCTTTTAATAAACTCTGATACCCCTTCATTCTGTTTCTTCTTCATAGTATTAAACTCAGTAAGACATTGACCATGATCTTTCTTTTCTCCCCACTTCCTGAGAAAAGTATTCTCCATCTGGTCCCAGGTGGTCACAGAACGATTTCCCAATGTCTTGAACCATTTTCTGGCTTCACCTTCCAAAGACTGTACGAATAATCTTAAGACCACATCCAAATGTTCAACATTTAAGTTTTCTGCAAAAGAACAGAAGGTCTCAAGATGATTCTGAGCATCAACTTCATTTTCACCATTAAATCTTGGCAGAATCTTCAAATAATCCTGTGGCATATCATTTAGCACTTGGGGCAAGGCCAGTGGAGCATATTTGTTCAATAGAAAAGCAGGAACATTAGCCATTGGAGGAGGTGGGGGTTGTGCAACAGTCTGAGATACAAATGAAGGGAGAGGAGTAGGAGGAAGTGGAGTATGAATAACAATGGGAATATATTGCACAGAAGCCTGAGGTGTGGATGGGAATAGTTCACGGTTAACAGCAGCTACTTAGATGACTTCTTTAATTTCCTCAGCCTCGAGAGTAGGATGAGAATCTCCTTGAATCCAGGCACTTTCTCTACGTGGAGTTTCTGAGTAAAACTCGGGATTTTCTGTTCTGATCTCTTGAGAAGAAGAGGGCGGATAATCTTCAACGGAATATTCAAAGTTTTCAGCACGAACTGATTTCCTCTCCTTCCAAACTCTTTTGTGGATGATCTTCTATGGGTCAGACACGTAAGGTGTTTTCGACTGTGATGTATCTGACCTCAAATGTGGCTTACGAGGAGCCAGGACTACCAATAAATTTATCAAATGAAAACAGTGGAGTCGCCAAGGTGAGAGATACGCAACTCTTCAACTCTCTGTGCTCACCTGATTAGAGAGTGAAAACAATTTTTCGAGGCCCAGGGAAACTGATATTCTTAAATTCGATCCCCGGCAAAAGCGCCAGAAAGATGTTGTGGACAATTTTGTCACCCCTAGAGACAGTCTAGAGTTGCCATAGACCAGTGCCTAGGACATCTTAATATAGCAAGGAGCTCTTCATATAGCTTGGGTTGTCAATCCAAAAGCTCACTTACTATCTCTTGTTGAACAAGGAAATTAGTTTAGAATGGGACCAATCTCTCTCAGAAGCTGGTACAAAGATAAGAGTAGTGTAGGAACATCATGCAAAACTCCAATAAAAAGGCATCAGACAGTTAAGATACAGCTTACTGTAAAGAGGGCCAGTTCAAATAATATATCACATAAATCAAACATCAGAAAGCAGATGCAGTGAGAGGAATAATAAGAGAATATCAGTTGACATTAGATTGATACCCAGATATACAACAAAACCATGCATGGGCTTGCCAATTCAAGAATCCATACACAATCCTGGCATTTTAAAAGCACCCTCCTAAGACAACTGATATAGCAGAAAATATGGATAAGGTGAACATGGAACAGTATATCATGACTAGGCCTATTTAAAGCGCTTGACTAATTCCAGAAAGGGCATCAACAAGGATGAATCCTTACTGCAAACTAGTGAGCCACTCGCATTCTAGAACATGATACAAGAAGATAAGTAGCATGAAAAGAGATATTGTATTAACACATAAGAGAAATTACATACTGTGAGATACCAAAGACCAGAATCCTCATTACAGTTATAACTCCTCCTCACTGAGACCCTACGGGCTCTGAACCTTCATACAGAAATATTACAAAATGTATACAAAATCCTTTTCACTGCACAGTCTGCTGATAGAAATATGGAACCCTTCTAATGTCTTATTTCTGGGTTTTTATAGAGAAGATAGAGAATTCTAGAGAAGGAGGTAGATGGAGCACATTTAATGACTTAATTTGAACAAAATGGCGGAAAGGATTCGCGCCCACTCTATGAATGACTGAATATAAATGACTGTACTTTAAAATCTTCCTCTAGAAATAAATGCTGAGGATGAAAATGTCTTCATGAACAAGACACAAATAATAATATATACAATGTTCTGACTCTTACTGAAAGAGGGAAAATCTGCTACCGCAAAAACCCTGAGATGGCCTGCGATTTTGTACTGTACTCTCGGCCTTTAACTTTGAATTTAAATGCTGGACCTTTAATGCAGGGCGAAGCGTCCCTTGATTTTCTCTGGAGGGTTCTGTAGGTTCATATCTTTGTTTACTTTAATGATAGTCATTCCACACAACTACCCTCAACTTCTTTCTTAAATTTCGCCAGCAAAATACGTCCTTTGATATGCTCTTGACCCCTGTAATGGAGGCGATAAATTATGAGGCCTCTTTATCATCTTGGAACCTGCAAAACCCACAAAAACATTAGAGAAACCAGACTCAGGAGCAAGGTGCTAGGAGGTGGAGATGGTAATGACGTCGCGGACACGAACGGATGACAAGAACACGCAGGGTGGCAGAGGAGACAATGGAGACTTTGATTAAACAAGACGGAGTGCGAATTTTCCACGTGAGAATAGTTTGGACGTGAGAAATGGATAAATAGTGGTATGGAATGAAATCACACACACACACACACACACACATATATATATATATATATATATATATATGGAAAGGAGTGAATATTACTTGGACAGTGAAGCAGGACACATGGATACCAGACGAGTGAGAACCGACTGGCAATGAGCAATGTTCAAGGAAACTGATTTCTGGGCCGTCGGATCTTGGAAGATGGATCAACGGTTAAGAGGCGACGGGAACAGTGTGGTGGTGGGCCACGGAACACCGCGGACACATGTTAACCATTGAGCAAGTTTAGAGGATATCCGCCGTTGGATGGAGATCAGCAGATCCAACGGCGCGGGTGGATTCCGCTGCCCGGCCATGGTTCAATCTTTAACGCACGGGAAAGCGGTTTTTAGGGCCCATACCAAAGACACGCGGCACATTCTAAATGGAATTTCTGGCATTTGGTTTAAAACCGCTGGCTCGGTGAAAGTGGTGCGGGATTTACCACCGGTTTTGGCAATTCGTACAGACGCGGGGACCACCACACAAAACGACCGCCGCTCCGTTGATTGAACCTCGGACGGACGGTTACAATTTTGCCCGATAACGCTATTGGTGCCAGCTTTTTTCCTTCTAGCCTTTGGCTTCGCTCGGTCATGGGATGACGACGTAAAAGCGGGGCTAAGGCTCCGGACTTCGGCTCAACATAATTTTAATGGTGGGTTCTGTTCTTTAATAATGTATTTTATGCCCGAAAGATACATGATGTGATATGAGGATTTACGCCCATGAAAGGGTTTCAAAAGGCCCCGTGATGGAACTCTGTGGCCAAAACTTGAATGGGGGATGATATGTACACAAAGTTACATAGCACCTTCAAACCTTACTAATCTAATGCTCACAAAGCCCTGCATACGCAGCCACCGCAGCTTGTTTGGGTGAAGGCAAATACAACAGAAAAAATTGCACTGTCGTGGCTCATGTTGTGAGCATACAAGAGGTTTGATTTGTTGTACTTATGCAGATCTGGATCTCAAGATAAATCTCTATATCCATGTGAAAGGTAGAAGCGAGTGGTGATAGATTCTATGATGGAAAGAGGCGACGAATCCGATGCTGTTTGGAGTAATGTGTGATATGTTTTATAGGGCTACCAAAGCATCGTGAATGTTATCGTAGCTATGAATTAAGGTGTGGATCGATGTGTTGAACAAGTGCTCAAGAGTGTCATGAGAGGAGAGCTGGCATGGTGCTATACATGGAGCCTATGGGAAATTCCCCGGATTTGCCCGAAAATATTGAATTGGGTGCTTAACTTGTGCCACGGGAGTCCGAAGGCTGGAGAATATTCAAAGGCAAAAGGTTAGAGTTGTAAAGAGAATGCTGAATAAATGGGCAAGATCCGGATCCTGCGATTGGTTTTGGCCAGAATATTGCTAACGAAAGGCAGTTTTTTGCAAGGTAGAGAGCATCGAGCATGAACAAAGAGACAACAAGTGTGAAATAGGACTGCAATGGTAGAGCGAGGTTATGAGAGAATGTAAGAAGAAATCCTCACCGCCTCGCTCACTTTTTCTCGTATAAAGAGAACCAAGAGAATGACCTCGAATCCATTGTAGGGATCCTGGACTGGAGTGGGTGTTAGAGATGAGGTGGGACATATAGATTCGATATGCCCGAGAATAAGAGCTAAAAATAAGGGTCGTACAAGAAAATGTGTCATATAGGCGCAGAGCTGCAGTCGGTTGAAGGTAAGTCCAAATTGTACATGCCTGGGGTTACCCAGCGGATCGAGTTTGCGATGGGATGCAAGAAGACTTGTCTATCTCTAATAAATAATTTTGTTGTTATAAGGTAATGCATGGATGATCAGAGGCAATCCATACTCTTATGAAGTGAAAGGTGGTGTATGTAGCTGGCTATTGCTGTGGGTCTACATCCATTGATGTGATTTGTTGCCTTAATGAGATGGTCTAGGAAAGAGCATCCAAGTGATTGACCTGAATTTTTGAGACATATAAGAGCGCTTTGCAATCAAGGGTTTTGGGAAAGCACGCAAAGGAGAGTAGCAACATCAAAGAATTTTGCAATTAAGGAGAGAATTAATTGATGAACCATGTATCCTAAGAGAACTCCTACAAAGACTACACAACGTCCTGTGACCCATTTAACTGGGTAGATGGTTCTTTTATATGGACATTGATGTCATAAATAACACAACAATAATGAAAAAAAACATTATTATTATAATGGAGTTAATTTTTGCATGTAAATGTAAGTATACTCGTAAGACTCCGTATGGTATGTGTACCCCTGCAATTTCATCGTAAAGTCTAGGCTAGACCTAGTGATAGGGATTTCAAGTTACAAATTACCCGGTAAAAATTTGAGGGGGGAAGAGCTAGAGTGAGCGGGTCTCATTTAGCGCTTTTTACTTGGATTTAGTCAATACACAAGCCGTTTAAGGGGGGAATTGTTAGGTAAAATTGATCGATAGAGTCAATGTTTACTAGGGTAAATAGTAGTGGTTTTGGGGCACATGGTATTGTGCACCCATGGTTTTCAGCCCATGGTATTGTATGTACTGGTTTATAATAAGTTGGAAAGATTCTCATTATAAGGTAGGCCTGGAGGAGTGGCAGAAGACTCACTCTTGGTCGATTGGCTGTGGTTTTGGTCAATGACTTAATGGAAATTTCATTGGTCGGGTTTTGCCTCCTGATTTAGGGTTTTCCCAAATAAACATCTATGTTTATGTTTATGATTTATTGCTCGCTATTTTTATATTTATTCCTCTGTAAATTCTTTATTACTATTTATCTCAGAAATTTTTAACAATAATCAAAAAATTTTCACCCATTCTCGTGTGAATGAAGAATCATTTGACTAATTGGGGAATTCTGGGAGCCACATTAGTGCAGAAAAACAAACCATTAGAGGCTTATAACTCATGTATTTGCAAAATTTTGAGCATAATGAAAGATGGACATCCCATTGGGAGTTGGACCAGCAAATGTAGCCTAGAAGGGGGTGAATGGTCTGACATTCATCAGTGCTCGCTGTGTAAATTGTTATGTGGTGACTTTATTTCTATTTTATACTGTTCAGTGTTATTTGTGCTTATTTCATGCTTCTAATTCACTAAAATTATCTACAATTCATGGTTAAAATCATCAAACCTAAGCAAACTAATGAGACAAGTATGAACATGTTTATAAAAAATGAAAATATTACTTAGCACAACAAAACTAATGTTACTCTCCTTTAGATCAGGATGGTACCAGAGATAGAGTTTATTCTCCGGTGTTGTTTTTGTAAATAAACTCTGGTTAAATAATTTTCAAGTTTTTAGATGCTTACTAGGCTAAAGCTCAAAAGAGGAGAAGGAAAATTGGTGGAGCCGTATGGTCTCAAGAAGAGCTAAAGTTATGAAGGAGAGAAAATATTGACACAATCTCCACCACCCAGTTCACTTCCAAGGAAGCCGTGCTTGGGCCTAATCAATGGCTCACAGAGAAGGAGAAATCCATGAAGAAGCCATCCCAAAGAGGAAGAAAGAGTGTTCAAGAAAAGCATTCGACATGATCCGAGATGGTTAGAATCCTTTATCAAGAAGGAACGAGAGACTAGAAGGAGAAGGATCCAAACTCACAAGGAAGGATAGGGATCTTCAAGAGGTCACAATGATGAAGATAAGTCAAAGAAGGAAATGGAGGAAATGGAGTGGAGAGCCATCATCCTCACCCTCATCATCATCATCCTCTACTTCTTCTTCGCACATCAGCCACACAAGTCAAAGAACACTAGTAAAAGCTCCTTTTTAAAACTTGATGTTGAGTTTGAATTGCCAATGTTTATTGGTGAAGTCCATGGAGGAGATTAATAACTGGATTTATGCAATTGGAGGTCTGATCGAGAATCCGTAACCCTTCAAGACGATGATACTAAAATCCAATTAGCTTCATTGAGAATGGAAGGTGCAACAATTTGTTTTGTGGGAAGCCAAGACAAAGCAAAGAGATCAAGAAACATGGTAAGATTATTTTATCATGGTCAGATTTCATTATCAAGTAATAAAAAATGTACTTTATCCATTAGCTCATATGTAGAAAGCCATAATGAACAAGCAAAACTTTAGGCAATCAAGGACAAAATGTGCAAGAATATACCCAAGAATTTAGGAGAAGAGATCTCTTATTAGGGTAGACTATAGAGCCAAGATACTTTGCTCAAGTACATAGGAGGCTTACATACTTACCTTAAACAAACTATTCTCATGTTTATCTCAATGTCTAGATGAAGTATGTGTTCAAAGCACACACACAGACCAGAGGAAGAACATTTTTGAAGAGGGTAGACAGAAACTCTTTTTAAGGGTAAAAACAAAGAGAAGAACTCAAAAAGGTAAAAGCAAAAAAAAGAATGCATCCGTTAAGAAAGAGGGAGAAAAAATTGGTTTGTAAACATTGTTCAAAAGAAGGCCATGATGAAACTCGTTGTTGGAAATTACATCCTTAAATGAGGCCAAAGAATACACAACAAAAGGAAAAAGAAAAACTGGGCAGCCTACAACTCAACATGATTTAGGAGAAGATTCTGTGTGTGGACAGAATCTAAGATTACAGCTATGGGATTGAAGAACACAGAAGGGGAGAGAACAAACCTTAAGCCCATACTATTACATCAAATTGTCACATACATGCTCCCAATGAAGAAGAAAGAATTGAACCTTTTTCATGAGGATCATATCCATGGATATCAAGACTGGCTATATTGTCGAGAGTTGGTCATGTAAAACTGACCTCCGAATACTTGTCAAGAAACTTAACCTTGAGGCCATACCACATCCAAACCATATCCATTGGGTTGTATTTGTAAGGATGCAAATTTAAGGTGTTTCAAAGAAAGGATGTGGTTTGCAATCACCGCACATTTTATTGACACGCTTGAATTAGATGTGGTTTCGCTGACATAATGTATTGTGTCAGGAGTCCTTACTAGATGATGTATGTTTATATTCCATCGCTATGAGAACAAATACCATTTATTGAGATATGGCAGGAGGACATATACATCGTAAGAAGACAAACATTGCTATGGTAAATGCTAGGACAGGTAAAGAGGCCGGTAACCAAGCAAGAATTTTTTTTTCTTGTAATGATGTTTGCAGTTTATGTTAATTATGTCTATTTGATGGATGTGATCCTAAGTTGAATTATTTTAGTGATGTGTAGTTAATGCACATCATGAGATGCTCTCAGGAGCCAACAATATTGCCGCCAAAAAGAGAGATCAACATGAGATTCTATTATAAAGAAGATTTCCCTTCCAAACATCGTGCATGTATCACATGTCAATAATGGAGAATGATGAAATAAAGAGGAAAATCAAAGAGATGTTGGATAAAGGAATCATAAGACTCAATCACATCGCCATGCGGTTCACCCATAAGCTTGATACTGGGGGAAGAAATGACCGAAGCATGTAAAGACTTCCGAGCTTTGAACAAGATAACTGCAAAGAATCGTTACCTACTACCAAGGATAGATGATTTTTTCACTGCAATGGAAGAAGCAAAGTTTTTCACTAAGTTATATTTACTAAGTGATATATCAAGAAGAAATGGCAAAGTGACATATGAAAAACTGAGATTCAAAACCAAACAAGGACTCTTGAGTGGTTAGTTATGGCCATTTGGTTTGCATGCACCAAACCTTTGCTGTGTTATGTAGACAGTGTTTTACATCATTCCTTTATTATGACTCTGTGATTGGGTAATGATTTGAAGATGATATTTTTACAAAACAAGGAGAAGAACATGTCTTGGATGTGAATAGAGTGCTTGATATTTTGAAGAAAGAGAAATTGTTTCTAAGATGTCAAAGTGTGAGTTTGGAAAGACTTATTTGGTTTATTGTATATAGATTAAGAAGGAGAGTTGAGAATCGATCTTCTAAAGTGGAAGCCATTGTAATTTGGTTCACACTCAAAGAAGTCGAGGTAAGAAGTTTCTGGGCAACCCAATATTGGAGAAAGTTTATTGCTAACTTTTCTTCCATCGCACCGTTATGCATGTAGTGACAAGTGTGAAGAAAGGCTTCCAAGGAGGCAAAAAAATAAGCTTTAAGCTTTAAAAGACAAGACTATCAGCTCAATCCTTGCATTACCAAATGGAGACAACCATTCAAGATGTGCCATGCAGTGCTTATTCCATGGCACAAGATTACAAGAAGGGTAAACCTATCGCTTTTCATTTTGAAACATTTATGGTGCTTGACAAATATCCTACATGATGAAAAAGAATATATGCTGGCATATGTCGGAAGTGGAAACACTACTTGATGGGTAAGATTATTGTGCATATCGATCACCAACCATTACAAGATTTGTAGTCATAAAACAAAATTGCAGAATTACCATATTTCATATGGATGGGATTTCTTCCGTCAGCTTTCACTTAAGTTATAAGGTACAAGAAGACATTTTCAACAAAGTTGTTGATATGAAAGCTAAGATCAATATTAATTAGTATCTACTGCATTAAAAAATGATTCTATTGCATACAAGATTTACATAGAACAATATAACATGATGTTGATTTTCAAGATGTGTATGCTAGTTTGAGTGAATGGAATCAAGTTGAGGAAAATGATTATCACATGCATAACAATTTGTTGTTTCATTTGGGAAAACTATGTATACCACAAGGAGAGAGGCTAAGTGTCATGAGAGAAGCTCATTCATCTATTATTGTTGGACACTTTGGGGTAAGAAAAATAGTGGTGCATCTACAGAGGTATTGCTATTGGCCTCGCATGATAGATAGTGTGTTGTGTTTTATAAGAGGTTGTTCTATGTGTGCAACAAGCAAGCCTAGGAATAGGAAGCTTGGGTTGTACACGCCACTACTAGTACCATCAAGGCCATGGGAGAGTGTCTCCATGGACTTTATTGGAGGTCTACCTATGTCAAGAAAACAACATGATTATATTTATGTAGTTGTGGATAGATTCAATAAAATGTGTATACTTATGCCATGTAAGAAAACCATTACTGTTGAACAAACTGTTGAACTTTATTTTCAACATGTATGGGTTCATTATGGATTTCATACTTCTATTATTAGTGATAGGAATTCCAAGTTCATTGGGAATTTTTGGTCCAATCTTTGGAGTATGATGGACACAAAGTTGAAAAATAGTACTACTTTTCATCTGCAAACTGATAGGCGAACCGAGGTGGTGAATAGAATCATTGTGCATCTATTGAGAGGATATTATAGAAAACATCCTAAGTTGTGTGATAAGAAAAAGCATTACATTCAGCACGCTTACAACCAGTAAAAGCACTCTTCTACAAATACATCACCTTTTGAAGTATGCTTTGGGTATTTGCCAAAATCGCCATTAGAATTCATCTTTGAGAATGATGTTGCAATTGATGGGCATAGTGATATTGACAAGGCTTGAAAGTTCATTGAGAAAATTCAGATTATTCATCAACAAGTTCAAGAACAGCTTGAGAAAATTCAAAGAAAATACAAGGAGAGGCATGAAAAACATAGATTTGATCAGAAGATTCAAGAAGGAGATGAGGTATGGTTGCACATAAGCAAATAAAGGATGTGAGAGGAAGGTAAAAATCTCAAACCCATTCGCTATGTTCCATTCAAGATCATAAAGAAATTTGGTAACAATGCATTTCAACTTGACTTGCCTTCATATATGCAAATGTATTCAGTTGTTAATGTTGAAAACTTACGTTTGTATGAGCCACCTTTGATCGATGATCAAGGAAGTGATATTCAACTGCCTTCTATTGAATATTTCTTGCCAGAATTTTTGGATGAGCTCAAGGAAGATACAATTCTTAACAGGAGGACAAGAGCATCCAAGAGGGCAAGTGTTGACTACCTTTGAGTTGGGCTCAAAGGCAGTAAGCTAAGCAAGTCAAAGTGGATGGAAATTGGAAAGGTGAGGAAGATGTACCCTCATCTACTGAACAGGTAATCAAATTATTTTGGAGTCAAAAAGCTTCCCAATGGGGAGGTGTGATTAGGAGTTCATAAATTTTGCTCAAAATTGAAAGTGCTCAAAATTGTTCTGAACCTAAGCGACCGGGTAGATCTCGTCTTTCTAATTATGGTGCCATAAAAGGTTCAAAAAATCGATTTCATATGAGGGATATATCGTGTTCTGATCGATTTCCCAAACAACTAAATTTGCAACAGGTTTGACTAGGATGCCTAGTCAGCATGCAGGTACACGGTCAGAAAAAGAAGAATATTCCTAATAATATTCCATTTTCTCAAACCAGTCAGAGGATGCCATTTGTCGCGTTGTGATTGGATGGTGGTATTATACGTTTTTTTTCTGAGCCAATGGATGGGTGACACGTGGCCAACCCTGAGGCTGTCATGTGTCCCCTGGGCGGTGCATTAAAATTTTATTAAGGTCCGGGGGGTTCGACCTTGTGGCCTCCAGCGTGCATGCAAAAATCTCCACCAACCCCGCTAAAGCATGTGACTTAACCTCTATGGCACAATGGTTCTATTTAAATTTTACAAGGTTTGCATTTGGGGTTTGGACTGCCAACGATCCCAACCCGCCGGCGGTCTATGTTATTGGTCACATGTTACTGTAACCTAACCGCAACATCAAATGTTATCGCAACAACCAAACTCTGACCGTTGCGATTGTAACCCATCACATTGTAATGTTTTCCCGACGATTATGGCTATCTCCATGCGGTTTGGAAACCTTCGGTTTTAAATCTGACTCAACCATGGTTTCGGTGTTAGTTTCGCTCCAGAGTTTATTGACTGCGGGGTTTTCAGGGGTTGGCATGTGGCCGCCCCCTCCCCCTTAACCATTAACTTTAATATTACGGTTCGAAACTAGTGGTAAACTGAGCGCACCTCCAAAATTTCAAAAATGTGCCACTTTTAACTGTAGATAAGGGTAGTTCTCCACATTTAGTGGAGGATTTCTAAGGGATATTGGGAAAAATGATAGGAGAGTCAATTTTCGACCAATTTGGGTGAAACAAGAGTCTACCTAGCCTAATTAGAGCATTATGGAGCCATCGGTGCAAAGAAAACAACCATTAGAGGCATGTAAACACATGTATTTGCAAAATTTTGAGCTTAATGAAAGATGGAAATGCTATTGGGAGTTGGACCAGCAGATGTATCCCAAGAGGGGTGAACTACTTCATCAAACCTGTTGTGTAAATGTTATGTGTGGTTTTATTTCTCTGTTATACACTATTTTTCAGTGTTATTTAGGTTTATTTTCATGCTTCTAATTCACTAAATTCACTTACAATTCATGGTTAAATCCTCAATACTTAAGTAAACAAATGGAGACAAGTATGCACATGTTTATTAATGGAAAATACACTTAGCACATCAAACTAATATAGTGTTTTCAAATCATTTTCCCTTACCGAAGACCATTACCCAAGCCACCAAAACTAGACAAGCTAGCACCCCAAGTCGTCACCATTTGTTTTCAATCATAAATACCACTACTGGACCTAAAAATATAACCAGAAACTGACCAATACCCATTTTTTATCACGTAGTCACAACATAAACACAAATTCAGAAG
This sequence comes from Pinus albicaulis, assembly GCA_034641835.2. Classification (NCBI taxonomy): domain Eukaryota; kingdom Viridiplantae; phylum Streptophyta; class Pinopsida; order Pinales; family Pinaceae; genus Pinus; species Pinus albicaulis. The sequence continues at coordinate 326,623,259 of CM076579.1, read as the reverse complement.
ACCTACTACATTTACAATAAAAGGAGCATAAGACAGACAGAGCCAGGCTTGAGCCAAATAACTAGAAGCATTATCGATCCAGGCGGTCCATGCCATTATTTATAATCACTCTAAGGCACATTTTACAAATAAGGACCACAAATTCTTGAAACTGTATAGACTCGTAACAATAAGTACACCAAAAATAACCTCTCCTTTCCAAGGCCACATACAAATCATGCCATAGAGATCATAAAGAAAGAACATAGAGTTGATAAGTAGACCCTCGAGAAGAACTAGTAGCAAATAAAACATACTGTACTTATCAGGCTTCTAGATTCTAATTCTACCCTGACGACCCTAAACATGGACAATCATTCCCATGCGGGAAAGGAAAATGCTATATACAACTGAAACTGGAATAGAAACAACACACATAATTTAGAATTCAGCCTTCAAAAAGAATGACATATGGTCTTTCTCCAAAGCTATCCATTCATTTCCAACACATATCTCAGATACTAACCCATCTATAGCAGGAAAACCATAGACAAGGAGGTGGTTTAAGGAAAGATACATACCCATTTACGCTTTCCATGAACAAAGATAGCACAAACTTAACTTGCGAGCACCAGATCATCCTCGAGCTCCTCGACCCCATTGAGATATTCTAACAACTCTAGCTTATCCAACTAACCCAACACAAAACCAAAATTCCTACTCAGAGAGTTCGTTCCCACTAAAACACTTAGGTGAAATGCCCCTTGCTACATGCGCCATCAATATAAATATCATACATGCCCCAAGTCTTAATTTCCCTTCATTCCCACATGTTGTGAGTGACTGGTGGCTGCCTCACAGCCTTAACAATCATCTCAATTTCCATTAGACGAATCCCAAGGAGGATTAATTTTCAATTTCTCACCTCGACCCGGGGATAAACCCAAGAGAATATTAGTATTATAAACCCATGGGAATAATATTAAACCCTTGTAAAGTATTAAAAAAATAATATTAAAAAGCCCTAATATTATAATGCTAATATTTAACTCATATTTTGCAATGTATTAATGTGACATTGAATAAATTGTAATGAAATTTAATATTGACACAATAATTGTGAAATTAATTGTCATAATGAGACAATGTTTGTCACAATGCGATATTATAAAGATTCTTGTATCATTCCAATGTCACAATATTAAACCCATATCATGATTAAAATGTGATCAATATTAAACCATATGATTAATATTATAAACCTAATGTCACAATATTAAAATTTAATACAAAACCCTAAAGTTATAAAATCCAATATAATAAACCCTAAAATTATTATTATAATATTACGATTATAAACATTAAGTTTAATATATTAAGCCTTAGGATTAATATTATTACCCCAACTATAATTATTGTTATCCATAGCCATCAATTATAAGCCTCCATGGTGAACCATGATCATCCACTATGGTTCAAAATATGTCACTTATAGATATATCAAGATTCCCGAGGTAAGTATGGTTGCCCATGGCATTTATGTTAACTATTACGTCTATGTTGAGGATAATTAACCATGTCAACAGTATTCAACCATAATTAACATGTATTAATATATAGATACTATAAACCATAAAAAATGTTACAATCATACTATTCATTTTTCTTATATATATATATATATATATATATATGAATCAGTCTTGTTTTGCCATGTTATATTCAAAATCCATAAAATTGGCCTATCATATTGTAACAAAATCTATTTATAGATAAAGAATCTTCATTCTATAAATTATCTATAGGTCAAAAATTGCTACATGCACTTTGAAATTTACATATAGTTAACTCGCATATTTTTTATAATTAATAATAAAAATAACTTAAAATAAATAAATAAATTATTTACTTTTGTATATTTGTGTATTTTTTTAAATTTTTTAATAATATGAAATGTATCATTATATAAGCATTTTAATGCTTATTAATTCTTATTAGAAATTTAAGTGATATAGCTATAACAATTATTTTATATGGTAGTCCCGGTGGAAGAGTGATGCATTCATTAGCCACATTGCAAAATGAGAGCTCTCAAGCACCTAGCAACATTTATATTTTATGGAAGTGGGGGTGAGAATTTGTTGTAGCCAGATGAATGTGGACAAAAAATCATCAAGATCAATATTACTAAAAATTACAACATACAAAGTATATTAGCTTAAATCTATCTAATTTCAAATTTATCATAAGCAGAAAAGATCAAACATTTCATCAAATTATTAATTCAAAATTCTTTAATCTAATAATATTAATATTATAAGATAGTACTATTAATATTAATATTAGATTTAATGATCTTCTTTATGACATGATAACAAAATTTATAATAAAACTGTATCAAATTAATATTTTCAAATATTATCACTTAAAGTGGAAATATTTGTCTTTAAAAATTTAGGTATATCAATAAAATATAGTTTTTTCCTTTTAAAAATTCATTTTATAAATATTTAATTAAAAAATCAATATTTAAAAATTTGAGGAAGAATTTTCAATTATATTGAATTGTAATTTTTTTATTTTTGTTTTTGATTTACATTAATTTATTATTATTATTATAATATTGGAGACAATAACATACGTATACATCTCTTCATACTATTGTAATGTAAAATAAGCCTGTCAACCAAATGTAACCCAAAAAAACAAAAAATGAATGTAACCAAAAAAAGAAAAGAAAAGAATTAAGGGACTATGGGGTGCTTCCTCTTAAAAACAAGCGTTATCAGAATGAAAGCAAGCTAAGCTTTTTGAGGGGACTTTGGGGTGCTTCCTCGTAAAAACAAGCGTTATCAGGATGAAAGCCTAAGGCTTGCCTTACCCGAGCGAGCGCAGGGAAGGGTCCTGCCAGCGGGGCAGTAAGGTCCTTTGAAACCTTGCTTTCCGGGATACATGCACACAGCTTTTCCTCCACGATGTTATGTTGTGGTCGAATAGAAGACAATATAAAGAATTACATCATTTTTATTTCTTTAAATGATGATCTATTTGTGATCAACAGAAATTAATGAGCGTTCTTGCTCCAACAGATCGCTATAAATACTTAACCTGTTTTATTAGAGCAATAAAATTAAAATATTTTATTTGGATGTTTTTAATAAACACAACATTTTGTTTTTTGTTCAATTGAAAAACTGTGCTTAGAACAGCTTACAGGCATATATAATTCTGTCTAGGATTAAAACACGAGAGATATAAAACCAAAAAGTGAATTGTTAAAGTACTTTTTATAACACTTCTTTAATATAAAATTAATTTAATTGATTTCTAATATTTTAAGATAAATAGTATATGTAAAAATCACAACTAGAAAGTTAGAAAATTAACAATAATACATTCTAGATCATTGTAAATTTCATAAAAATGTAGCCATATACATTTATATAAGATGAATAGCTTAACTCATTTCAAATGTCTAGAGACATGATGCATCTAAAAATTACAACCAGAAAGTTAAAAAAATAATACAATTTTCACAATAGTACATTTTAAATCATTTTAGATTTCATATCAGTGTAGCCATATAAGTGTATAGGATAATCAAGAGAGATCTTATTTTATTTAATCTTATTTTTTAAAACATTTTTTTCTAAGAAAAACATCTTGGTTATTGTTGAAATAATTGAAAAAAAAAAGTTTATTAAAATTAAAAAAAAATAATAATATTCTTATTTTTTAAAATATTTTTTTCTCAATTCTTTTTACAATAATATTTTAAAAAACATATCTAGATTATTGTTGAAATAATTGAAATAAATATTATTGAAATAAATAATAAAAAACAAAAAATTAACTACCATTATTAAATTTAGAGTTTAATTTGTTTCAAAACGAGTATATCTTCTTTATTAAATCTCATTTATAAATTTTATCTCATTTTTTTTTATATAGATCAAAAATTATAAAAACCATATTACAAAATAAACATGTTTTTCCTATCCAATAAAAATAAAAATATAACTAGCACAACCATATAAATTAAATGGATGATAACCTCCCACAAACATCAATCTATAATAGGCATCAAAGCACTTATTTAATGACACATTATAACTTTTTTTTAAATTATTCTAAATGATAAAAAGAATTAATATACTAGTCAACTATATACACATTTGAAAAAACAAGGTTCTTAACCATGGAGATTAGCCTAGATAAATATTCTTTGTTATAATACTATGGGCCAATATCATGTTTTACCAGCCCAAAAAAATATAACTCATTTCATATGACACTTGTTGATAGGATATTTTCTTTTCAATTTAATTAAAAAAAGCTAAAATGACATAACTACTCTACATATAAATTTCAACATTTAATTTGTCAATTGCCAATATTATTAAGAATATTCTAAAATATTCAATGTAAGTTAAATTCCTACCATTAACCTAATAAAATTATTATTAATAATTAAATTAAAATTCTAAACTCTATTTCAAAATAAACTTGTCATAAATATAACAAGTTGTCTTAGTGCTATTTTCTGAAGGTTTTTTCAGTGGATTTATCTGGTCTAATTTCTCTAAAATCTAAAAGGACTTCATTGAAAACATAAATTTGATTGGTAACCTTGCACTATCAAAGTGCCCTAGGGATTATTTTAGGGTGCTTAATCCATAAATACAGTAAAAAAACCAGTTTAAATAACAGAAATCAAAATTTCACCTTAATTTTGTTTCCTAAACTCAAATGTAATCAAATTTCACCTCAATTTTTTTTTCCCAAATCTCTAAAAAAATTGCATTAAAGAAAACTCCTAAATATATTAATAAAAACAAAAACACATTAATTTTTTAATGATTTAATTTTAAATACTGATAGTATATTATGTCCTCATCATCTGCTTGTATATTATGTATTGATCATTTGGTGAAAACTCCATGACTTTACACAACTAGGATACCTGTCCGTACAATCAAGGGTGACTAAGGATCGCCTTCTTTACATTGTTGAGACACACACTGAACTACACGCTTCACCAGCGCTGCTTCGTACCTGCACATCAGAGAATTCGAATACGTGAAAACAAAGACAAAGAAGCATTCAAAAACATCAAACCAAGACAACGAAATATTCAAAATCGCATTCGCAATTTTTACGTTGTTTATCGTTTATATGGATTAATTTAACCGACCCACCCGTTGGTGTCGTCGAGTGACCAGCCAGAGAGACTGGCGGCGGTGAATAGAGCGACCTTCCACTCTCGAATTTCTTGTTCACTGTGTCTTCCACAGCTCCCATGGTGTTGGAATGCCTGGGCAAATGGGCTGTAGGGTCGGTCCGGGTGGCGAACATGGGAAGGAGACATTTTATAAAACAAGGGAATGGTCCTCCCATGCTCTCGCCCCTGTCCCTGCCCCTGCCTCGCAATAAGGGAAACTTCCTTCAGGCACCACAGAGAGGTTGCATAATCTGGGGAGAATATAGGAATTCTGATTCGACTACTTTCGATGGCATTCTCTATGGTTGCATTAATATCCTCCCCTTTCTTTAATTCATGGCTATCCACGAACACATGGACACCTTCTCTGGTCAAAGCGTTGTAAAGATGATCAACGAAGCCTTTTCTTACATCTGGGCCTCTGAAACTCAGAAACAAATCGTATCTCCACACTCTTCTCATTCTACCAATTGTAACTGCAGAAGGAATGGAGGTCCAGAGGACGAATCAGTGACAAAATTTATCAACCGATCAACCCATTTTGTTTTTTTCCCTCCTTGTGTTTTTTCACAGATTATAATATTTGTTCAGAAACCTTTAGTTTTCATCCATCCAATCGAGATTTCTGGACAAATATTTGTCAACCATACATATACGTCTAGGATGCAATTTTTTGTCCACAAACCTGTCCCATGTTTGTACACAATTCTGACTACATTCATCCATCTCATTTTTCACAAATATGTAACATATATTTTTACACAAATCTCTTTACTTCCATCCATCCTAGTTTACAAATATCTTTTCACAGGTCTTCCTTCCCTCCATCGTATTTCACAAATATTTGTCAACAAATCCATCGGCACCCATCATTTCATTTCACAAATCTGTCCACAGAATATGTCCAAGACTATGCGTAAATATTTGGGAAACTGATGAAAGTCAGAACACCCATAATTATCTACAAATCTGTCACTTCTTCCCATTTTATTCAACTTCCCCTTTTTGACTAAACCATTTTATTCCACAATCATTTTTCAACAAAATATTTGTGTCCCGAGTATTCGGAACACACATTATCTATATCTTTTCTCTCAATAGTGTGTCCACGAATATAGATATGCACAAATCTGTCGTTTCCTAGGTTGATGGAATTGACAGATTTTGTAAAGAAATATTTGTATCAGTTGAAAATGATAGTGCTCACAAATGGCAGCGCAACATGATCAGTTGATCCATCTTTTTGAGATACACCACTGATGTATGTTTCTATCACGAAAATAAAATAAAGTTATATGATTTCATTTAGTTTGGTTGTTTAATTTGAATCAAAAATTTCACTGGTCTTAAAACTTTATTAAATTCATCTTTCTCGGGAAAAGAAAAAGCAGATGAATTGAGTGGCCAGCCCAACAGATGAACAGAGGATAGGGCCGATCGGATTGCATGGACAATCACAAAGTCAAAAGGAATCGGGTTAGGTCGAAGGGCGGACTTCAAAGTTCAGAATATCCGTGCAGTCACGCATGGAAATGGAGTGGGGCACGCTGCATTTACATGGACATTATTTGGGACAGTCCGACATGGAAAAGAAATTGGACCGGTTAGTCGACATTTGGGAAACCAGAAAATTGGTAGCATGGATGGTCTCAATGCAAACATCTTTTTCAAACTCAAAGGTTAAGTGGACTTTCGTTTTTAGTGCATCAGAGGTTGTATTTGCCTCAAGATCATTCGTTCTATGTCAACACTACAGGGTAACACGAAAAGTCACATGAGTCAAATTGAAAAGCTGTAAAAGCACAAACCATGGTTCGATGTATACATAATAAATGGGTTGAAATATATAGATAGGTTTTATTTTCTATCTGCTGTTGATGATAAATGTATGGAAGGTTATCATAGTATTTCAATCACTTGATAAATGTATGGAAGGTTATCATAGTATTTCAATCACTTTATTAATGTGGTTGTGATAGTTGATGGGCCATTTGTATGGGGTGGATTAGTAGGTCATGGTTGACTATCGTTAAATATAATTATTGGGAGAGAGAGTTTATTATGGTCAAACATTTAGATCATTATGGATAACTATGGTTGTTTACATATAACTATAATTGACATGATAGATTATGGTTGGTTGTGGTCCATCATGGTTATTCATATTTGATCACATTTGACCACGATTACCGTGAGGAGTACCATAGTAAATCATGATGATCGTAGCTTATTAGTTGACTATGGTTGACTACAGTTGACATAGTTGACATAGAAAACCCAATAAACATATGTTAACCTTTTCAAACTAGTAAACCTAGGTCAACTTAGTTAAGTATGATTAAATAGTTGACGTCATGGTTCACTATGGTGGACCTAGTAAATCTGTTAAACATAAATCAAACTAGTAAACACAAGTCAACCTTAGACCTAAGTAAACTTCATTAACCTAATAAACCTATTAAGCCTAATATGGCTAGGTCATCCTAGTAAACTTAGGTCAACCTAGCTAACTGAAAAGACCTAGGTCAACCTACTAAAACTAGACTAACATAATAAACCAAGTAAACCTAGTTCAACCTTTTAAACATAATAAACTTACTAAACCTAATAAACCTAGTAAACCTAGTGAGCCTAGTAAACCTAGGTCAACCTAGTAAACCTAGTCAACTTAGTCAACCCAATCAACCTAGAGAGCCTAGTTAACCTAATGAATCTAAAGCAACATAGAAAACCTAGCAAACCTAGGTCATCCTATTAAACCTAAATGTCCCAATAAACCTAGGTCAACCTCGTAAACCCAGTAAACCTAGGTCAACCTAGTAAACCTAGTAACCCTAGGTCAACAAGTCAAACTAATAAACCTAGTAAACCTTGTAAGCTTAATTAACATAGTCAACATAGTAAACCCAGGTCAACCAAGTAAACCTAGGTCAACCTAGTGAACATAGAAAATCTATTAAAACTAATAAACCTAGGCCAACCTAGTACTGATAAACCTCACTTAACCTAGTAAACTATGGTCAACTTAGTAAATCTAGTAAACCTAGTAAATGTAGGTCAACCTAATAAACCTAGGTTAACCTAGTAAACCTATGTCAACTTAGTAAAACTAGGTCAACTTGGTAAACCTAGTAAACCTAGGTCATCTTGGTAAACCTACTAAACTTATACCAACTTATTAAACCTAGTTGACCATGGTTGACCATGGTTGACCTAGTAAACTTAATAAACCTAGGCCAACCAAGTTAACCCATATCAACCTAGTGAACTTAGTTCAACCTAGTAAATATAGTAAACCTAGAAAACTTAAGTCAACCGAGTAAACCTAGTTAAATTAGGTCAACATAACAAACTTAGGTAAACCTAATGAACATAGTAATCCTAGTAAAGAAAGTAAATCTAGGTCAGCTTAGTAAACTTAGGTCAACCTCATAAACTTAGGTGAGCCTAGTAAATCTAGTAAACCTACTAAATTTAGTTCAACCTAATAAACCTTATTCAACCTATTAAACATATGTCAACCTAGTAAACATAGGTCAACCTAGTAAGTCTAGTAAGCATGCAACCTAGTAACTGTAGGTCAACCTAGTAAACCTATGTCACTTAGTAAAAGTAGGTCACCCTAATAAATCTACTAAACCTAGTAAAATTAGGTGAACCTAATAAACCTAGTAAGCCTAAAAAACCTAATAAACCTAGGTTATCCTATCAAACCTAGATCACCCTAGTCATCTTAATAAACCTAGGTCAACCTAGTAAGTCTAGTAACTCTCGCTCTCCCTAGTCAACTTCATAAACCTAGGTCAACCTAGTAAGTCTAGTAAGCCTAGGTCAAATTAGTAAACCTAATAAAATTAGGTCAACCTTTTAAACTTAGCTTGACTATGGTTTATTAATGTGGTTGTCATATTGTGTCATTGTTTATTTTTCATATCATTGTGACGTTGTTTGTTGTTTATCACATTAAAACTATGTTTGTTGTTTGTTACATTTTGATTTTATTTATTATTCATCATATTATGACATTGTTTATTGTTTGTACGTTGTGAACAATATTAAAGTTAATGCTCATGGTGACTATTGTTTGTCATGACACCCATATTGACTATGGTTGACCATGTTAACCATGGCCAACCGTAGTCAATCCTTGGTGGCATCTCTTAACATATAAATTAATTTATAGTTAATATGTTATCAATGTATGATAGACCTTACAAAACTAGGCTAACCTAGTTGACTATGGTTGACTATGGTTGGCCTAATAAACCCAATGAATGTAGATCAACCTAGTAAACCTAGCTCATATTTCGACGATGTTTATTATTTTTGAAATTGTGATGTCATTTTTTGTTCATGATTTACTTTTGTACTTTCAAATGTCTTTTGTTGTTTGTCATATTTCAATGTCATCACATTGCAATGTGGTTTGTTGTTTCTCACATTATGACATTGTTTTTTGTTTTTCACATTGTGATGTCATTTATTGTTTGTGAAATTACAATATTGTTTCTCTTTCATTACATTATGACATTGTTTTTTGTTCATCACATTACAAATATTTTTTTTGTCACATTGTGGTGTTGTTTATTGTTTGTTATATTGCAATGTAGTTTGTTTCTTCACATATTGTGAACAATATTAAAGATAATTCCCATGTTGACTATGGTTTTCCATGGCACTCATGTTGACTATGGTCATGGTTGACGATGTTAACTTTGATCAACTATAGTCAACCATAAGTGACATTATAATGTATAGATTAATTTATATTATTAATTTCTTGTCAATGTGCTAATATGTAGTTTAATGTGTCAGGTAACGTGTTTTGGGTGCTAAAAGATGTCTTTTAAAACTCCTGATTGCCTCACATTAATTATCAACCTGGGTAAGTCTTTTTGTTTCAAGAGTGTACACAATATGTGCAAGCTATAAACCTATAGAGTAATGATTTAAGATAATCTATTAAATTCAATACAAGAGTAAACGGATGCAATCATAAATCTCAAGTTGCAACTTTTAAAGGAAATAATACATCTAAGCATCAAGACTTAATCTCGAGAAAAACCATAATCCAATCTTAAGCAAGCAATTCAATTGAGAATAACACCAACCGAGAGCACTGAAGCATTAATCGAGCTCTTTCATCTGGATCTAAACAATCAGACAGAAGGAAAGTAATATAAATAATAGTCTATAATTTAAATAATCAAAACCGATTCTTGTTAAAAAACAACTAATAAATTGGAAATGCACACGCAGAGGAATAAATGCAGAAATCTAAATCATCAAAAGCAATTCATTTTAAAGAAGAAAAGCATAGTATACTTGAAGTAAATGGAAAGTTATAGCACAAAGAATAGCAGCAAAATTCACCAGAGACTGGGCCCTTAGCCGCCAGTGAATACTGCTTAGTTACTCCAGAACAATCGAATGAACAGCAACGCAAACTATGTATTAATCATCACAGCAATTACAATATGAATCCGTCTTTCAGAACTACGTTCTGTTCATTACAAATGAACCGTAAATGAAAGATACACGACACAATACCTGATACGGTCTGATTACATTCCCCGCTTTCTGCTATGTTCTCCTATCATCTCCTTCTCTATTTTTCATTTAAATACACAGAGAGCAGAGAGAAGTTACAATAGAGATGATTACAAAATGATTGCCATAACAAAATTTGATTGTTCACAACAAATTGATCAACAAGATCATATCTGAAATATCTTTCCATCAACATTCAACAGGAACAGGTCGAATTTGGTATTGCAACTGAGATAATTTGGAAAACGGCTGCAACAGCGAATCTGAGAAAATTATCTTCAGAGAAAATTCAGTTTCTCTTAATACAGACCGAATTTGGGAAAACTTCTCATTAGAAAGTTAATTCGGTCTGTTCTGGACAAAACCCATGTTTCAAATTTTCCAGATTCTTCTCCATTTGCCCAAAACGTCCAATGCAAAACTGTCACTTATTATTCCAGCGAATTTCTGAGTTAGAATATTTAATGATGAGTTGGATCTCAAATATGCAATCTATAAAATATCTTGGAGCCTAAAATGGTGAGTGATGTTACAACAAATTTATTAATAAACCATCATTGGTAAAATCATGCATAATAATCATCAATTTATGAAAAATAAAGGAGAAGAAATAATATTTATCCATAAGAGCATAAATAATTATAAAATGGAATTATATGATAAACCATGATAAATGACGTGATAAGGAATGGTAGAAATGGATGAAATAGGTGTTAAAAAGTGATAATAATAATGACAAACTAGCGGTCCAACATACCCCCAAACTTAATATATTGCATGTCTTCATGCAACCCAAAGCCTCTTTATTAACCAACCAATAATACAAAAAATATTCATCCCAACTCATGAAATGGATGGAACAAATGAATTCTTCCTCAAATAATGAATATTCAATTTAGCAATCTTGATGAAGGCGTAACAATTTCTACATTTGAAGTTCAACTATATGTATATGAAGTTGCAGCAAAATATGATATAAGTAATAGCAAACTTCATTAATCATTTTCTCAAAAACTAGATTTCTACTATATTAATGCTTCTATGATCCAAAAATTAGATTGTTTTGATGCACGAATCATGAGATATAAACAAAATGGTTGTAGGTGATACTGCATGATTTTCGAAATTTTATGAACTAATTTAGCGTGAAATTATCTGGTGTTGTGTATTTTAATGATACATCTTTGTTATCCAGAAATCACAAGAATTCAATTCATAGTTTTAAAGATATATGCAAATCAATTTCTACACTGTATAAAAATGAAAGTGTATGCCCTAAATGAGAAAGAAAGTAGAAAACATCCATCATGTGTAGCAATGCCTCCCCCAAATTGAAGAATTAGCATGCCCTCATGTAACGCTAGAAAATGAATAGAGGTGGTTGCTACATTCTGTTGAAATCTATGCTTGGTGTAAAACAACATGGAAGAAGGGAGGTGTTGAGAATGAATAAGATGGTCATAATAAATAAATAAATGAAAGGAACACTCTCCCAAACTGAAATATTTTTCCTTTGAAGAATGAGAAGTGGTAAAGATGTGGAATGAATGATGATAAATAATGCTCAATGGATTTTGCATGAAATTCTCCTAAATTCGTAATAAATCGGAAAATTATGCTATTTTACCTCAAGTTTTACCTTCGAAAAAAAGTGGAATGACATGTATGGACTGGCATTTGTTGAAGCTGATGTAGGCTGAGCAGATACTGAAAGTGATACAAAATGTGGAAGCCATGCAAGCACATCATGTCTGAACAATTGTGTGTGTTCACGAGTTGCAAGAGCCTCTGTTGTTAGGGGCAATAGTGTGGCCTTGCTGCGAATAGAATCCCCCCCATACTTTTTGTTCTCCTGTAATAAGTCACTATTTTTCATGCAAATTTCTTGAATCCACAATATTAGTTTTGAATAGCAACAGATAAGATGCATGCAAAAATTTTAATCAGAAAAACTTTTGTATAAATGTAGTGAAATCATCAAGTTATGGTAGAGTTCAGTAATTATATTGCATGTTATCCCATAATGCATACATTCCCCCTCTAATTGGAAAAGGGATTACATGACCATAAAGCATATGAAAGGTGTTGTGATGATGACAAGACAAGGGAATGATCAATACGGCAGTAAATGAAGCAGAGTACACATCAATGATAGAACGGCAAGAGGTATGGTTAGAATGAGAGCAGAGTGTGTAAAGATAGTTATGAATAAGATATAGGACGCTTTGGATTGATGATAAGTTATGTAAAAAAGAAAAACACAGCAATATGCCAAAAAGATGCTTTTCTAGCAGTATTCTAGCCGAAAATGATGCGATTGATCGGAAAACAATTTTTCATGTGTAAAGGTTCAAAGCAGGGAAAAATTAAGGAAATAACTTCTCCGATAAAAAAAAAAGAATAAGAAAAAGGTATTATAGTAATAATTGACGATAAGATATAACTTCAATACCATAAGCAGAGCCTCTGCTGCCAGCAAGCATCCATAGCCTCGGCAAGGTTACTTTTTAACCCGTATGAGCCAGGATCCTCAATTTATAAATGGAGAGTTCTAGTGTTGTTCTACAGAATAGATCAGTGTGCTGGCGTGGTAACCAGATAACCACACTGCCATTCACTGGGATGTAGAAAAAGTGATCAGGCCGACTCATGATGAGACCTCCTATTCTAAGGCTATTTTGGCTATCCAATGGATCATAACCCTGGTGTGGTGGCCATAATGGGAATGCCACTTTGTTACAGCCTTATGAAAATTGTAGGCTGGCTCGTAATGAGACCCCCTTTCCTCCATTTGCAAACAAAACTTTGCTGTTAGTACACAGTTTTATGATAAAAAGAGGGAGGCTCATTACTCCTTAAGAGTAGGGATGGTGGAAGAAGTTGAACATGTCAATAGAAAAAAAAATTATACCCATAATCTCATTTATTACAGACAGAGAAGATTATAACCAGGAAGGGTGGAACCAGCATGGTATTAAGATGATCAATCAGTATCATATACAACAAAAAACGATGCAGTAAAGTAGTATATAAATAACTGTGTCCCTTTTCTTAAAAAGAATCTCTCATCCAGAAGTTGTCCTGTTAAAGATCATAATGTTAATGATATTCACCTACTTCAATCGAATCCATAATTCTTGTCCGCATGAAGGTACTGTACTCAGGCCATAAAAGAAATCAAAATAAATGAGGCTGAAATGAGCTAGGAATAAGTCCATAAGAAGAAAGAGGTACTTGTAAAATATAAAAAAAGGTGTTGTTCAGAACACACAAAAATTCTACAAGAAACAAGAGTGTTGTTCAAAAATTGGAAAAAAAGAAAAAAAGAATGTTGTTCCAAAGATGGAATAACAAAATCAAAAAGTATTGTTCCGAAGATGGAACAGCAAAACCAAAAAGTTATGTTCCGACGATGGAACTGCAAAACCAAAAAGTGTTGTTCCGAAGATGGAATAGCAAAATGAAAAATTGATGTTCCGAAGATGGAACAGCAAAATGAAAAAGTGTTGTTCCGAAGACAGAACAGCAAAATCAAAAAGTGTTGTTCCAAAGATGGAACAGCAAAACCAAAAAGTATTGTTCTGAAGATGGAACAGCAAAATGAAAAAGTGTTGTTCCGAAGATGGAATAGCAAAACCAAAAAGTATTATTCCGAAGTTGTTTCGAAGATGGAACAACAAAATCAAAAAGTGTTGTTCCAAAGATGGAATAGCAAAATAAAAAAGTGTTGTTCCAAATATGGAACAGCAAAATCAAAAAGTGTTATTCCGAAGATGGAACAGCAAAACCAAAAGTGTTGTTCCGAAGACGGAACAACAAAATCAAAAAGTGTTGTTCTGAAGATGGAATTGCAAAACCAAAAAGTGTTGTTCCGAAGATGAAACAACAAAATAAAAAAGTGTTGTTCTAAATATAGAACAGCAAAATCAAAAAGTGTTGTTCCAAAGTTGTAACAGTAAACACAAAAAAGTGTTGTTCCCAAAAAGGAACAACAAAAACGCAGAAAAGTGATGTTCCCAAAAGGGAACAACAAAAACGCAAAAAGTGTTGTTCCCAAAAGGGAATAGCAAAGTCGCAGAAAAGTGATGTTCCCAAAAGGTAACAACAAAAATGCAAAAAGTGTTGTTCCCAAAAAGGAACAGCAAAAACGCAGAAATTTGATGTTCCCAAAAGGGAACAACAAAAATGCAAAAAGTGTTGTTCCCAAAAGGGAACAACAAAAACACAGAAAAGTGTTGTTCCCAAAAGGGAACAACAAAAATGCAAAAAGTGTTGTTCCCAAAAGGGAACAACAAAAACGTAGAAAAGTGTTGTTCCCAAAAGGGAACAACAAAAATGAAAGAAGTGTTGTTCCCTTTTGTTTCCAAAAGGGAACAACAAAAATGTAAAAAGTGTTGTTCTCAAAAGGGAACAACAAAAATTCAGAAAAGTGTTATTCCCAAAAGGGAATAGAAAAAATGCAAAAAGTGCTTTTCCTAAAAGGGAACAACAAAAATGCAAAAAATGATGTTCCCAAAAGGGAACAAAAAAAACGCAGAAAAGTGTTGTTCCCAAAAAGGAACAGCAAAAACACGGAAAAGTTTTGTTCCCAAAAGGGAACAACAAAAATGCAAAAAATGTTGTTCCTAAAAGGGAACAGAAAAACGCAAAAAAGTGTTGTTCCCAAAAAGGAACAACAAAAATGCAAAAAGTGCTATTCCCAAAAGGGAACAACAAAAATGCAAAAAATATTGTTCCCAAAAGGGAACAACAAAAATGCAAAAAGTGTTGTTCCATAGAGGGAACATAAAAACCTCAAAAAAGTGTTGTTCCCAAGAGGGTGTTAGCGCTCAAATCTACCTCAGGCTGAAATGAAGTAAAACTCAAGGCTACATCAAACCACGCTCAGCCTCGTAGCTAGCCCTACGAGGACAGGAGAGGGCTCTCTCCGTAAATCTCGATAAAATGAGCAATAGGATGCGAGATGACTTACAATAGGAACTGATTTTAGGCTAGTAAAGAGATAGGTATGTTTGATTTTTGATTTTTGGGTTTTCGCTGGAGAAATGGGAAAAACAAATTTTGGGTCTGGGGATAAGGTCAGACCTTTGCAGATTTCGAGTTGGGGCGAGGTAGGTGATTGTCTTGATGCTTTTGATTGGATATACGGACATATTAGATTGACGAGGAGCTGAAGAGGGCAAAGAAGAACTTGGATCCTCTCCAAACAGTCGAAAACATATAGAACTAAATGAATTCAAAGGCAGAGCACGGTAAACAATGGATTCAACCTCATCTACTCATTCAATTTAGTTCAGAAGCATATGAAAGGATGACATACATTAAACATGAAGAAACTTACAGTAAACAAAGAGAAAACACCATCAAGAACAGAACACCACAAGAATCCCAACAGGTGCCGCAAAACCTCTGATCTTTCCTTAGCCAAAATATGAAAAAATATGTACAATGGTGCCAAAAGTTTCCCAAGAGTCCAACCTCTCCAACCTATGAAAATGATTGAGAAATTACATCATATAGAACATCCTAACCCCTTCCCACACCTCTAGGGGTCGAATTCCTCCTTCAGGGGTCAGTTTCAACCAAATTCTAATCATGGAACTACAATCTAGGCAGTTAACAACTTGCCTCTAAAAGAGTGGGAACTGATCCATTTACATGATTTTTACTTTTTTGAGAGTGAATCTTCTAGAATAGATAAAAATAAGCCAAAGTTACATGCCAAACATAAATTTACATCATGAAAACCCAAAAATTTCATCCACAAGCAAAACTGGTCCAAACTAGTCGAAAATCTGAGCTGGCAGTTGAAAATTCAGCAAAAATTTAAGTGGGTCGCATTTGAGCCGAGTGGGTCGCATTTTTTTCAGCCTGGATTTGAGGTACTTCCCAGCATCCAAATTGAGCTCATGATAGCTAGTTGGAAAGCCCTGGATGTTGACTATCCAACCCAAGTGGAATTTCCCAATTTGGAGCTCATTTGACTCTCCAAAACTTCTTTCTCCCAGAAGTACTTCCTGCTGGTGTAAAAGGTGGCAGCAAGGTGGTTTTCATGGTGTTTTTGAGCTCTTTGACCATCCAGATTTTGATGAAATGCTTGTTGTTATCTGAGATGCATAATATAACACGAAAAATCAAAATACACAAAAATTTCTCCAGAAAGTATCCCAAAAAAAAGCTGAAGCATAAGATGTAGGACATAAGCCCAACCTGTTTTATTTAAAAATTTCAAAATGACAAAATGTTCTCTGAATTTGCTCAAATTTGGAGCGAAGACCCTCCATCATGTATCTTGCCCGGCCAATGAAGCCTCGGCCAAAATCCGGAGTGGATCAGACCTTTTCCGCCGTTTTAGTGCTTCGCTCAACCTCCTCTTCAGAATCTTCATTCTCGCTTTGCAGAAATTGCATGCGAGCCCAATATCAATACCCTACTTACTAGTAGCAATAAAACGTGTCTTTGTCTCTATCATGATCTGTGAATGTACCTACGGCGATAGAGAAGCGAGACCCCTTGCCGCAGAATGGTACTCGCGCTGCGATGATCAGCAAGGAACTTCCCCCACGGGTGGAGATAGTACTGTAGTGATGTTGAAACAGCTATAAGCCGATGATATGTTGCCACTCTTTGGTGCTACTATGCTCCACTCTCGATGCCTCAACCTCAGCGGATTGAGTCAGCTGTCGAGCTCCACACTCATGTCTCTCAAACCGCTCTCGGCATGACACAGAGCAGATATTTGCCAGCTAACACATATCTTATGATATAGATGCGAGTGAAATCAAAGTTTCAATAAATTCAAAACCCAAATATGTATTGCATATGTACCAAAGAAGAGCATCATGGGAAACACCTGATAACTGACAACTACCCATTTGGGTGGATTGGGATAAAGCGGTCTCATTTTGATTACAAGTGGATTTTGACAAATGAGTACCAAGTGCAAAATGTGGGGTGCAGCCTTTAAAATACTGGATAAAATTTGTCAAAGGGAACAATGAGTCTAAGACCGTGTTTGTCAATGGGAAGTGAGACACAATGTGACAATGATCACCATGAAACAAAAGCCATAACAGTGGTAAAATAATGATGAAGACAACAGTGGTAGAATGAGTGTGAGGGCAGTGAGATTTTGACAACATATGCAAAGGTATATATATCAACCATACAAGGTGGGAAAACCTTCACACAACCATCCATATGTATTTAAAGCCCCAGGGAATAAATCTGATATGCATATAGGGTTTCACCTCTCCATTCAAATAAATCAATTTTCCCACTTTAAGACATCACAACCATATTTAAAATCTACTGAGCATTGATTGAAAAGCTGTTTGAAAGCAGCTGGAGTCGATTCAACACGAAACTGGGCGCAAAACATGAATTTCTGGGCTCTGTTTTTAAGTGGGTCACATCTCCCTCAAGTGGGTCGCATGCCACAAGTGGGTCGCATGCGTTCAAATTTACACTGGCCAAAACCTTTTTAGTAGACATGCAGAGTACAGTACCGCATCCTCAAGTGGTCCCCGCAGGCCTCTTGCCACAGTGCATTTTACGGGGAAGCTTTTGAGGCAACTAAATTGTCCAGAATTATGGGTGTGTGATAGCTAGATTTAGAAAGCTCTTAAAATTCTAATTTCCAAAAAAGTAAAATTGTACATTTTATTTCATTTACACAGCAAAAATCAAATCTCCCAACACTAGTCAAAATAGACGAGAATGAGGCTGCCTCAAAGCGGAGCTTCATTCTGCACTCAACTTTTGAAGATCTTCCTCAACTCCAAATTGAGCTCATGATAGCTCATTGGAAAGGTATTTCTATCTAGTTATCCTTTGATTCATCAAGCAAGTCATTTAGCCAACCATGCTAGGATAAATCTTGATTTTCCCAAGGTCACTTCAGAGGTGCATTCAATTCTCCTGAGGAAACGGTATTTTTGACATTTCTCCAAAACCATGATACCTGTGTAAAAAGTAAAAGAGGTTTTTCTTTCTTGGCATGTTGCGAACAAAAACCTCTCTCAGTTTTCGAAAATTCATTTTTTATTTCTCTGAAACATCTTTTGAGTGAAACTTACCCCGATGTGTGAAACAAGGAATTTTGTCGAAATGAAGCGAAATGAAGGGGATAAGGGGCTTCTAAATTCTTGGGGAAATTTTGGGAAGTAGGGAGGGATGTTAGGAAGCAGGGGAAAGTGGAATCTCAGAGATTTAGTGAGGGGAAGGGGTCCAAAAGGGAAAAACACAGGCCTGGCCTAGAAAATTGCCAAGTTGTGGCAAGAAACTAGGGTTTGTGCAAAAATGAGGAATTTGGGGGATCTCAGTGATGGGAAGTGTTTAATAAGGTGAATTAAGTATAGGGGAAGGTGTGTGAACATCAGGATACAAGTTTTTCCGATGATTTGACCATCCAAGAGAAATTACCTCCAAAACCCTAGGAGAGGGAAATGGACCTTACCAAGGCACAACTGAAGCATGAACAAGCTGTAAAATGACCCAATGGAACTTGACATGATGATGAAAACCCTCTGAATGATGGCACACTCAGCTGAATAGTGACATGGACCGACATTTGGACAACTTTGGAAGGAGTGAAAGCAAACCCTAGACCTAATGCCTATTGACCAAATTTTTCTTTGAAGACTCATTGAAATGACAAAATTTGACCTTGACACCTTAAAATCACTTTGTAAGAGCATGTTTGATCACTGGAGGAAGGCTGCAAAGGTTGACTCTAACATTGGCTCCAATGGGGATGGTAGCTCCTTGGATGTGCCAAGAACGACAGATCTTTGGGAGAGCAGACCAGTGCCTTCATCCATTGGGCGATGGAATCATTATTTGAACGGATAACACAAAACCTTTGACACATTTATTGAATGAAAACTTGACTGAAAAATGACTAAAAATTGACTCAAACCGACTCGATGGCAAACTGAAATAACTTGAAAAAACTGACTCAACAGACCAAACACAAATGACTCATGACTGACTTAAAACAAGACTTTGCAAAGCTTTTGGAAAAAAGGCAGCAATCCATCAAGATTTGGAATCATGATGACAACCACCTGCATACTAATGAAATATGTACAATCATGTATAATTGGCTTTCCAATGTAACCAATCAAGCAGATGGCTTCTTGACTGATTTCCCTGATCAGATCTGCTGGTCAACAGCAAACACTGGTAACTGGGCATCCAAAAACATAGCTGACCATGATCTCCTTCATCACTGAACACTGCAATACTCACCTTTACTGTTGACTGTAACAATTTTTCCAATGGATCATGAAAAACATGAAGATTTACCTCCTGCTGAAAGAACAAGGTGTCTTTTTCTCCTGCTTCTAATTCTGATCTTCCTTCATCATGTACTTCAGTAACAATATGTTCCTGGGCTTCACAAAACTCTGAACAGGTAGGTGAGCAAATCTCTTCTTGAGAAAACATTTCAACACATGAGACATATGAAGAAGAAACTGAATGGAAATCTTGAATGGTCTGATCTTCTGTAGTCTGAAAATATGGTAGGTCATCTTCATATGATATGACAGTCAGATTATCATGTTCCTCATTGCATTCATCAATCATGAGAAAAGCAACTTTAGATGATTCTTGAAACCCAAACATGACATTCCTATCATCTACCAAAAATTCATCAAAAGAAACTTTTTCACTTTCTTGAACAAAAATTCCATCTTGCTTTTCATGAACTAACTGAATTACCTCTTTATGAAGACTTTGTTCTGATGAACTGAAAACACTTGGATCAAAAACTCTGTCTATGATCTCAACAGCAAAACTCTCCTTTTCAAAATTCAGCACAAGGTATGCTTGGTCATCACAATCTGAATCTGGATCTGAAATAGCTGGCTGGTCATTATCACAATCTGAAACTAAAACTTGAGTTCCCGACATGCTGTCTTCTTCTGTGGGCAGATCTGAAACAAGCTCTTCTCTCTCATCATCTTCAGCCATATGACAAATTTCAACCTGCTGATCTATAAAGCTACTTACCGGACTGTCATCCTTTTCAGAAAAGGAAGAAGTTTCACCATCACCTTCTTGACCATGTGCACACTGCAGATCTGTGTTAACTTGAGCTGGAACAAGATTGTTCAAGAGTTGATCTATCTCGTCTTCAGATAGAGGAGATAATACCTTCTATTTTCTTTGGCTCAAACAATGATTGTCTTCATTGATTTCAAGTGAAGGAGTATACAAATTTTCCTCATACTGCTGATCCATTTCATGTAATTCCTGTTCACTGTCAACATGCAAAATGGTTTCATTTTCCACCGCACTAAGATCTTGATCTTGCTGCAAATTTTCATGATCTTCTTTATGCTGCTGAAATGGATTTTCATACAATGCTTCCATGATCTCATCATCCATGAAATTATCATCTTCATAATATTTCTCAAGGCTTTCAATAAAAGTAGAAGCATGTTTGCAACAATCATGAACTAAATTTAACGATGGATAAGATACTTGATATCTTTCAATGAACAGGGCATGAAAATCCTTTAAACAATAAATACAGGCCAACGGAAAATTTTCATACCAAGATTGGGCTTCACCTTCCAGAGTGGCTAGGAATATCTTCATCAAGCAATCTTCAGGAAAATCCACTTTCAACTTGCGAATATGCATATGAAATCTAACCAGATGTAAAGCAGCATCTTTCTTACCATCATCGTTAAACGTAGGCAGATTCCTTGACCAATCTACCTTGGGCATCTTATTCGGAAAACCTAGAATGTGGTCTCGGCTCATGGGAGCGTATCTTCTCATGATTTGGTCCATCTTGAAAATCTCACAGCTACTGATCTCGCTGCAGTGAAGTCACCATGAAGCATCGATTTCTGGATTTGTTCAGTGAATGAAGTCGCCAGGTGAATGATTTCAGCCTTGCGGTGTCTGATCGTTGTTCACCATCAACGATCAGATCTGAACATGATACACTTACTGGGGCAATTTATAAGTTAAGTGTTACGATTACAAGTTAAACCGGAGATCGACTGAAGCAGCGTTTATCTACTTCGCTGATGCATAGCAACAACGTTTCGAAGGCTACCTGGCGTGACTTCAGACTCCGTCTATAACAAGAAAACGTTTTGAGTTTCTCCCCAGTATGGTCGCCACTATGTTAGCACTCAAATCTACCTCAGGCTGAAATGAAGTAAAACTCGAGGCTACATCAAACCACGCTCAGCCTCGTAGCTAGCCCTACGAGGACAGGAGAGGGCTCTCTCCGTCAATCTCGATAAAATGAGCAATAGGATGCGAGATGACTTACAATAAGAACTGATTTTAGGCTAGTAAAGAGATAGGTATGTTTGATTTTTGATTTTTGGTTTTTCGCTGGAGAAATGGGAAAACAAATTTTGGGTCCGGGGATAAGGTCAGACCTTTGCAGATTTCGAGTTGGGGCGAGGTAGGTGATTGTCTTGATGCTTTTGATTTGGATATACGGACAGATTAGACCGACGAGGAGCTGAAGAGGGCAAAGAAGAACTTGGATCCTCTCCAAACAGTCGAAAAACATATAGAACTAACTGAATTCAAAGGCAGAGCACTGTAAACAATGGATTCAGCCTCATTTACTCATTCAATTTAGTTCAGAAGCATATGAAAAGATGGCATACATTAAGCATGAAGAAACTTACAGTTAACAAAGAGAAAACACCATCAAGAACATAACACCACAAGGATCCCAACAAGTGCCGCAAACCCTCTGATCTTTCCTTAGCCAAAATATGAAAAATATGTACAATGATATCAAAAGTCTCCCAAGAGTCCAACCTATCTAACCTCTGAAAATGATTGAGAAATTACATCATATAGATCATCCTAACCCCTTCCCACACCTCTAGGGGTCGAATTCCTCCTTCAGGGGTCAGTTTCAACCAAATTCTAATCAAGGAACTAAAATCTAGGCAGCTAACAACTTGCCTCTAAAAGAGTGGGAACTGATCCATTTACATGATTTTTACCCTTTTGAGAGTGAATCTTCTAGAATAGATAAAAATAAGCCAAATTTACATGCCAAACATAAATTTACATGTCGAAAATCCAAAAATTTCATCCACAAGCAAAACTGGTCCAAACTAGTCGAAAATCTGAGCTGGCAGTTGAAAATTCAGCAAAAATTTAAGTGGGTCGCATTTGAGCCGAGTGGGTCGCATTTTTTTCATCCTAAATTTGAGGTACTTCCCGGCATCCAAATTGAGCTCATGATAGCTCGTTGGAAAGCCCTGGATGTTGACTATCCAAACCAAGTCGAATTTCCCAATTTGGAGCTCATTTGACTATCCAAAACGTCTTTCTCCCAGAAGTACTTCCTGCTGGTGTAAAAGGTGGCAGCAAGGTGGTTTTCATGGTGTTTTTGAGCTCTTTGACCATCCATATTTTGATGAAATGCTTAGGTAATGTCTGAGGATGCATAAATAACCATGAAAAATCCAAAAATGCAAAAATTTCCTTCAGCAAGTGTCCCGAAAAAAAGTGAGCATATGAGTGCGAGACCCACTTAACTGAAAAACCTGTTTTTAGACCCAAAAATTTCAAAATGACAAAATTTTCTCCGAATTTATTCAAATTCGGAGCGAAGGTCCTCCATCATGTATCTTGCCCAGTCAACGAAGCCTCGGCCAAAATCCGAAGTGGATTAGGCCTTTTCCGCCGTCTTAGTGCTTCGCACAACCTCCTCTTCAGAATCTTCATTCTCGCTTTGCAGACATGCATGCGAGCCCAATAATGGCCTTTCATGTGACGAAGCATGTATTTGTCTCTATCATTATCCTGTGAATGTACCTACGCTGATGAAGAAGGTGAGACCCCTTCCACGCCATGTGGAGATAGTACTCGCGCTGCTGATGAAGTCAACGAGACCCCTTCCACCCCGGGTGGAGATAGTACTCGTCGCGATGTTGAAACAAAGCTCTGTGGCTTCGATGATATGTTACCACTACTGGTGCACTGCTATGCTCCATCTCAATACATCAACCTCAACGATTGAGTCACTGTCCGACTCCTGCTCATACTCTGACTTCTGTCTCTGACATGGCTTTGAACAAGATATTTGCAATATGTATATATTGATATAGATGCAGTGAAGTCAAAGTTTCAATACATTCTCAAAACCCAAATATATTGCATATGTACCAAAGCATCATAGGAAACACACAATGGTAATAACTCTGTTTAGGTGGATTGGGATAAAAGAACAGTCTCTGTTTTGATTACAAGTGGATTTTGACAAATGAGTACCAAGTGCAAAATGTGGGGTGCAGCCTTTAAAATACTGGATAAAATTTGTCAAAGGGAACAATGAGTATAAGACCGTGTTTGTCAATGGAAAGTGAGACACAATGTGACAATGATCCCAGTGAAACAAAAAGCCATAACAGTGGTAGAATGAGTGTGAGGGCAGTGAGATTTTGACAACATATGCAGAGGTATATATATCAACCAAACAAAGTGGGAAATCCTTCACAAAACCATCCATATGTATTTAAAACCCTAGGGAATAAATCTGCTATGCATATAGGGTTTCACCTCTCCATTCAAATAAATCAATTTTCCCACTTCAAGACATCACAACCATATTTAAAATCTACTGACCATTGATTGAAAACCTGTTTGAAAGCAGCTGGAGTCGATTCCACATGAATCTGGGCGTAAATATGACTTTTCTGGGCTCTGTTTTTAAGTGGGTCGCATCTCCCTCAAGTGGGTCGCATGCCACAAGTGGGTCGCATGCGTTCAAATTTACACTGGCCAAAACGCACAAGTGGGTCGCATCTGCCAAGTGGGTCGCATCCCCCTCAAGTGGGTCGCATGCCCTCCTGCCACATAGTGCATTTTGCAGGAAGCGTTTGGAGGCCTTCCCGGTGTCCAAATCGGGTGTGTGATAGCTCGTTGGAAAGATATTGGATTCTAATTTCCAACACAAGTGGAATTATGCAATTTTGATTTCATTTACCCTATCAAAAATCAAATCTCCCAACACTAGTCAAAATGAGCAGAATGAGGCTGCCTCAAGGCAGAGCGCTGTTGCAGTCAACTTTTGAAGGTCTTCCTCAACTCCAAATTGAGCTCATGATAGCTCATTGGAAAGGTATTTCTGCCTAGTTATCCTTTGATGCATCAAGAAAGTCATTTAGCCAACCATGCTAGGATAAATCTTGATTTTCCCAAGGTCACTTCAGAGGTGCATTCAATTCTCCTGAGGCAACGATATTTTTTACATTTCTCCAAAACCATGATACCTGTGTAAAAAGTAAAAGAGGTTTTTCTTCCTTGGCTTGTTGTGAACAAAAAACTCTCTCAGTGTTCCAAAATTCATCTTTGATTGCTCTGAAACATCTTTTGAGTGAAACTTACCCCGATGTGTGAAACAAGGAATTTTGTCGAAATGAAGCGAAATGAAGGGGATAAGGGGCTTATAAATTCTTGGGGAAATTTTGGGAAGTAGGGAGGGATGTTAGGAAGCAGGGGAAAGTGGAATCTCAGAGATTGAGTGAGGGGAAGGAGTCCAAAAGGGCAAAACACAGGCCTAGCCTAGAAAATTGCCAAGTTGTGGCAAGAAACTAGGGTTTGTGCAAAAATGAGGAATTTGGGGGATCTCGGTGATGGGAAGTGTTTAATAAGGTGAATTAAGTATAGGGGAAGGTGTGTGAACATCAGGATACAAGTTTTTCCGATGATTTGACCATCCAAGAGAAATTACCTCCAAAACCCTAGGAGAGGGAAATGGACCTTACCAAGGCACAACTGAAGCATGAACAAGCTGTAAAATGACCCAATGGAACTTGAAATGATGATGAAAACCCTCTGAATGATGGCACACTCAGCTGAATAGTGACATGGACCGACATTTGGACAACTTTGGAAGGAGTGAAAGCAAACCCTAGACCTAATGCCTAGTGACCAAATTTTGCTTTGAAGACTCATTGAAATGACAAAATTTGACCTTGACACCTTAAAATCACTTTGTAAGAGCATGTTTGATCACTGGAGGAAGGCTGCAAAGGCTGACTCTAACAGAGGGAACAACAAAAACTCTCAAAATGTGTCGTTCCCTATATGGAACATCAAGGGAAAATCACACAAAGAAGTGTTGTTCCCTATATGGAACAACAAGAGAAAAGAAGAAAAAAAAACAACCAACCATCCCTCCTGATCTAAACAACAAAAGAGCGATGATACAGAAAGAAGAACAATAAAAAAAACAGAGAGAAAATTATTGTATGTATATATCTAAAGAAAAGTAACTTTTTACAGAATTGGTGTTGTCGAAGAATTGCCTTCTGCAGCTGAAACTTGCATGGTGGGGTCCTCATTATTCAATAGAAAATGGAGCGGAAACTACAATTTGAAGGAAGAAACACCTGAAACACAAAAATATAAGAGCAATTAGAAAAGAAACAACACTTTAGTTAAAAACATGATATAAATAAATTAAGTTACAATAGCTATGATGTTATTTCCTAAGGGAATATCAATTTGTCAATGGAAAAAGACATGATCTCTTGGAAAAATGTTTTGGTAGCAGTGAAATGAATCTTCGAATGAGAATCAATTATTCATTTTTTCTGTTATGAATCCGTTAGGTAGTGAATTGGATGAAATTCCCTTGTTTCATTAAAATTTCTTTCAAGAATCGCTCGTCCATAATTTGACCTTCTTTATTCTCCTAAGACATACAAAAAAAACAAGTGTCTACTTGCAATTAAACATTAAATCATGGAGAAAGAGAGGTGATTGGGCTCCCCTAGTC